>CAEGAF010122172.1:0-68380 GCA_903067075.1 Micropoecilia bifurca | reverse complement strand
TTGACCTTTACCTTTTCATTAATATCTTCAAAGCCAAAGCAGCACAAACGAAAATTTTTGCTGCACAAACCTGCACAAACGTAGCACAAACGTTTGACACCAATTTTGTTTGATTTGAAGAAGGTGGGGGGGCCAACTTCACTCAGGTTGTCCAAACTCCTTGAACCTTTTCTCACATTTTTTTCCTTCACTGGAGATTATTTAGATTTCATGTGACATTGGCAGCAAAAAAAAGATTAGTGTATAATTCTAATATTTGTATTTTGCTGCCTTTTACTCTGATAGCCCCAGAGCGCGTAGCTGAGCTGTTCAGAGTTCAGCGGATAACGGGCCGAGCTAAATGCAATCCTGTTAGAGACGCTGCAGAAGACTGGAGGCTGGGGCAGAGGTTTCTGGTAGGAGAACAACATTGGACATGCAGACACAGCGACAGTTTTATGAAAATCTGACTCATCTGTAGCTGTTTTGCAAAATAAAATGGGAGAAAAAAAAAAGCTCGAAAGGTATGTTATGGGGGCAGAAATCATGAAAGAATTTAGATTGTTGTGGAAAATTGTAAAATACTATGTATTGCCTTTTCATAATTTAGCATGTATTTACATGTTTTGTCACAGACATAAAAATATCTAATTGAAGTTTTATGTGGACGGCCAACACAAAGTGGCACCCAATTATAAAGTAGAAGGAAAATTATACATGATTCACAACTATTTTAAAAAACAAATTAAATACTAAAAGGAGAGGAAAGATTCAAGGGGTGTGAATACTTTTGCAAACCACTGTATGTTAGTCTGTTGCACATAAAATACAAAAGTAAAATGACAAACTATGAAATAGTTCAAATGGTGTGAATACTTTCCAGCATATATGTGTTTCCATATCCGAAACATTATCAGAGGAAACCCATCTCTATGAAAGATATTACTAATTGATGAAACCCAACCAGATGACGCTTAACGTTTAGCAAAATCTCCACACAAAGGGCCAAATGTATCCTAAAAATGGGAAACTTCAAGACTGAAACAAAAAATTAGGTCCTTTAGCTATGAGAAAGAGAGGAAAGTGTGATGCCGCCTCATTTGAACTGACATCTACAAAACACCACCACAGCATTTTAACAGAAGCAGATGAGCCTCGTTCATTCAGGAAGTGTCATAAACAACAGATTCAAGACTCATGTAACACTGTAGAACCAAAACATAAGATTAAAAATGTTGCTTGGGTCTTGTGACTGGGTAAATAGGAGAAATGATAACTGCAATAGACGATGTTGGGCATAAACCACCCGCCCCCCAAAATGAATCAATTTAAGTTTTAAATTCCAGATCTCCTCGGATATTACAAGTGAAGTCCTGTTAAAAGGTTAAAAGCAGTTCATGTTAATATTACTGAGGTTAATTCCAGCAGAGTTTGATTAAGCTCAAAATCCCTGAATTGTTAAATATTTGGTATGCGTTTCTTGTGTGACACGCCTACCAAAAACAAATATTTAAGTTGATACTGAACATTCAAAAAGGCAGTGGAAGAATTTAATATAGTAGTGCTCACTAAATATTACTGGTTTCAGATGCTAACTTCAAACACTTTACTTGTTTAATTCAAAGGTGTTTCACACACATATTTAGAGGTGATCGCCTTCTGTGTTAACAATAAGAATAATAATAACAGCTTCTGTGTTAATAATTACCCAATGCATATGTGACAATGCATTAAGGCAAATAAAATAGCATGAGCATTAAACTCCATTATGTTTTTCAGAAAGTGTCAAATGTAATAATCTTGACATAATATCTAAATCATCATCTTGGTGCTTCAAGGTTGACATTGACCCAGACATGTGAGCATCATATTATGGACTGGGCAGTTTTTTGAGATGTTTAAAGCTTGAGTTATTGTTGTCCAACCAAACTGCATTAAACTCTTCCACATCTTTATCTGTCTGACCCGTCTGCTCTGCTTCAGGGCGTTCATGACGCCGTTTGTTTGTTAATGTTCTCTAACGTCATAAAACTGATATTAGAGACAGGCATTTATTTGATCAATTATCATTTATAGTGATACATTTCTTGTCATGATAAGAATTGTGTTTTATTGTTGTCACTATAAATTACAATAAAATGTTTAAAACACCCCTCTGCAAAACTGTCTGTAATGTGCGGATTAATATTTTCACTATTTGTACAACGTTCAATAAAAGAATTAACACGTGTGGAAATGTGATTGAGCACAATACAAATGGGAATGTTTTTCAAGAGCAGTATTTGTGTTTTGTGGGACTATAATTACTGTGACACAGTCATGGTGGTATGGTTACCAAAACCAAAAAAAGATGTAATTAATACATCGTCACTTTTATCGTGATAGCAATATTACCTCAAAATATTGTGATGAAACCTCGTGTCTATATCGATGTCTTTATTAAATTCTACAGAAAAATGGGTGCGCTGAATTTTCTTAGGCATATTTGGAAGGAGAGAAATAAATACATGCCACACTTTTCAGATTAACAATTATAAAGTTCCTATAGCAAAATGTAACAAAATGTGGGAATGTTCAAGAAATGTATAATTGTTTATAAAAAATCAATGCTTGACAAATGCGCTGTGTTGTGGTTTAAAACTTTATTACTATTGCTGGATTTTTATGGGGGCACAATTCTAAGTGACTTTATTAGCTGCACAGATAAAGGAGATACACGCAAGGTGGAGCACTCCATCTCTGGCTGAACATTGATTAAATATCTTTATTTATCTCTGATAATTGCCCGTATGTACCGATTCCCTGGGCAGCAGCTTCTGTGCAGTAAGGAACAGTAGAGCCGTCTCGTAATGGGCGTTTTGATTCTCTTCAAAGGTTTTTTTTATTTTATTTTTTTTCTCCCCCATCCAGCCTTGACCTTTTCGCAACGTGGCGCGAGGATGACTGACAGCCTCGTGTGTGGCGAACCAATTAAACATAAAGAGCCATTTAAAAAGAGGCGACATTTTACAATTACCTCAGTTATTTATTGACTAACCCATTAGAATGGAGGCAGCACTTTTCTCCATGTGACTTCGGGAAGACCCGCATATGATGGAAGAGTCGAGGCTTAACTTTAACCTTTGGAATGCTGCTCTCACCGCCTCTCCACCCACATAATCATGCGTTCATTCCCCCACACGGTTCCAAGCGAGTTCTGGACATTTTCTGTTCCTTGTTTTATTTTCGTGCAGTTATCGAATATAAGTCAATGATTGCCTGCAGGGGGAGGCTGAGCTGTTTGCCGGCGCTGCCATGCTGGCACAGTCCACAGAGGGTCAGACGGTTCCGGCCGGGGACGGTCAGCCCTGTAGTACTTAGCCTACTATACACACGCCGTGCGTGGGACGCGCAGTAAAACCATAAAACTGTGGCTGGTGGAACTCGACTCGTGCAAACTGGCTGAATCTCTGCGGGTGGCGGAACGACTGTCGAGGTTCCAATCAGGCTGACACAGAAATGAGCACAGATGGAGGGGAGGAGGTCGGTGTGTTTCTGAAGCTTTTATCTTCCGCTGTCCTAAGAGGCCGAACCGAAAATTAAGAAAAGAAAAGAAAAAAAACAACACTAACAAAAACAACTTTAAATGGCCGCCGAGGGAACGGCAGTAATGACACAACATCTCTGCCTTTCTGTGTGTTGAGGCTCAGTTTGCTGGAATTTTTTATTTTTTTTTGGTGGGTAATATTTGGAATCGTGTGGTCCAGAAGAATCCTTTCAACTAACTCAGAAGTAGACAGTATTTAATGGAGAGAGAAGGACATGTTGCTAAAGGCGTATCCCGGTGACCAGAGGACGGTTCTGGTGCCCTCAAATGGACACAGCTCAAAGTCGGACACTGTAGACTTAAAGCAGAGCACTCGAAAAGCAGTTCGCGTTTAAAAAAGTAGATTCACATTCATTTCACATAAAAACGATAAGCTTCCTTGTGTTTTAATTAGGGTTTCACAAAATGGAGCTGACGTAGAACAGAACATCGACAAAAAAGGCATCGCAATATAAGCGTTTAATATCTTTCAAAATCGATCATTACTGATTAGTTGTTTTTTTAAATTTAAATGTATAAAATTCTGCCACATTGGTGGTGCGATCCTTTCTATTTCATCCAGTTTTCACTCCGTGTTATTATTTTTTAAGCAGTTATGAGCCGCGGTGGCGAAATATGAAATTGCTACTGCGCAAGTTACTCAACATGTTGTTGACAAAGAGAAATTGAGGTAGTTGATTCCACTCAGCTTTACTTAATTTTCCTTGAGAGATTGAGCGGCTAAAGTCTTTCCTCTGCCTACATTCCCCAGAATGCAGTGCGGTTCTAGCTCGGAATTCGGCGGAATTATTGAATATTCAATCTGACATCATCTGCTGATATTGATCATGTACCTATCGCAGTATATATTGCTATTGATTTATTTTCCAGCTCTGCTCTGACAGCTGTTTTTTTTCCTGAGCTTCTACTTTGTTCCTTCTTTCCAAAAAAAAAAAACAGCTCAAGCTGATCGAATGGATAGTGTCTGTGAACACCAGACTATAATTTTAGATTTTTTGCCTATACTTTGACTGGGACATTTTTACCATGCTTTGATTTGAATTATCAAAGCAATAATTAATGTTGAGTTTTGATCACTTCATCCCACATGTTTGCTGTCTCCCTGTAAGGCCTTGTTTTCAAACTGCAAACAGGACCTCTTGTGGTTTGTTTCAGCAATGACTCTTTTGCATAAAGTCCATAAAACCAACAGTTATGGCACAACATATTTAACTATGAGATGTTGAAGGCTAACTAATGTCACCTATTAAAACCTCTGAGGCCGTCAAGTCCATTTTCCACAAACACTTCTCCTTGCGTTACGGCTTTTCGCCACGGCCAATAATTTATCTCAGTAAGATGACACATGGCTCACGTGACACAAACTGGACACATTATTTGTGCTGCGCTTCACATTAGTGCCAACAGGAGGCTGTGAGGAATGTTGCCGTGGTACTTAATCTGTTGCAGCAGCGTTTCCTGTGAGGTGGATGTGAAACTATCATTCATACATTTAATCATCTAATGAAGTCCACTTTAGTTTCAGTGTTTAGCGTCTCCACGAATCATGTGGGGCGCTGGGGTTCAATCCCCGGCATGTGTTCTTGATGAAAGCTATTCTCTTTCTCTTTTATTTATCTCCATTAATCATAAATTGCTCAGTTTTGCTCAAATTTTATTTTAAAACAGAGCTTTTTAGATGGCAGTCCCTCCGTCGGGACCCAGTCAAAATCTGACTCCTTTCATTTTATTTAGCGTTCACTTCGCAAGTAAAAATAGAGTAATATTTTCTTCAATCAATTAAAGCCCCCCACTGTTTTTATTATTAAGCAGATGAAGTATAGAGAATAAAACTTTAGCTCTATGTCAAATCATACTCACACATTGTGTCTCTTTCACACTAACTCTTGCCGTTTTGCTGGGGTTTCTTGTTAAATATGTTTTGATATTTTTCCTTATGCTGTCATTAAGGAGAAAGAAAACTGTACTTTAAAGCTTCCTCTTCCTCCCGTCGCCATGGTGAATCACATTTTCTGCCTCCCATTGATGAGGGTTTCTGATATACCGGCGCTCAAGCTTAACTATCAACCCTAACTTGACTATGAAAATCCAGAGCCCCATTTGCATCCAATAAAATAACTAATTTCTAAAACATCTTGAAATTGTTTTGATCCAAAACCTCCTAGAAAAACATGGTTACTACAAAACACAGCTGAATAAATTAACATATTACTAAAAAGTGGATAAATCTAATATATTATTGTGACACACATTATACTTACAGCTTTATCTGTCATTTTGTAAAATGTAATTATACAAATGATGGATGAAAAATAAATAAAAATGTTGTGTTATGGCCTAAACACTTATGAGGAGGACAGCTGACTTGACAGTCATCAATTAGTTCAAAGGTTATAGGGCGTGTTTATTCAGATTAACTGTGTTCTGCTCTGAATTTGTTTTCTGAAATATGGCCCTGAAGATAGTTCAGTTTCTCTGGATTTTATTTTGGATATCAGATTAAATGCACGCCATATTTTTAGATTTACTATTGACAAAAAAAAAAAACGAACAAAAAAACAACTATAGTAAAATCCTACCAAAGCTTGTGGCTAATGTGACCAGATGTGAAAAAGCTCAAGCCGTATTAAGGCATCTGTACATATTTAGAGGGCAGAAAGCTGCTGAAAAGGAACATGAACGATAAAAATCTGCACCGAGTCTCAGCTGCAACCCTGTGATCCTGTTTGACGGTGAGAATTTTCATTAAGTGTGACCAAGTGTTTCATTAAGAGTTTAGTTAGAGAAAAACATAATTAATCCAGTATTTCTGCTACTTTAAGGCTCCTGTTTGGGGTTTGCATAAAAGATTTTTAATTAACATGTACAAAGATTGTACAACTGCACTGCTGGGAAATACTGTGTAAACATTCATTAGTTTTAAACAAATGCTGTAACATTTCACTTCACGACCTGCGTTTGCATTCTGGCTCCTCCGTACAACCGGTAGAAGCAAACACACATAGAAAAACTAATCCTATGTGTGTGATATTTTATAAAAACACTTTTTTCAGTGTTTGTTCAGCGTCTTTTTATGTGAAGTTCCATCACCTACCAGGAGATGGAGACAGAAGTATATGCAAAAAAAAAGTCAGTTCACATATAGCCACGTCCAGAATTATTCATGCTCCTGGCAGATTTAGATTTAAAGAACTCTTAATGCAACTTAACTACAAAGTATATTTAAATTATGTGAAAATGTGATACTGCAATGAACCAATGCACACACACAAAAAAAAACCCTCTTGACTGACATTTTATGTCAGTCTGGAATTTCCCTTTTCCAGACTGGTTTGAGTTTGTGGGAAAATCCAAGGTTCTACAACATTCCAAATCGTCCTTGCTGACCTAAAGTATCCTAACCACCACTCCGACTAACTGGGAGCAGCTGTTTTCATCGCCTTAGCAGGTGATAAATTTCCTTATCATATTTTGGGAGATGTTTGTATTTCTCAGCTAATATTTCAACTGGGAAAACTTGAACATAAAATGTTTTTTTTTTTCGTGTGCATTTAAAATACACTGAATTAAAAACAGACCCTAATACAATATAAAAGAAATAATCTAGTGCAACCAGTTTCAGTTTCAGTTTTAGGAGCTTCTTAACTGGAGTGTGGCTGAAAGGTGAAAAACCCTGCGTGGCTTTGAAGGCATCACGATTTAGACGACAAAGTGGTTGTAAATGTGATGTAATCTGTCTGGAGCAACATTTAGTGAAGGGATGAGACTGAAATCAATATTTACCAATGTAACAGAGAAGACAGGAAGTGGCCGTGATCAAAGGACTCCCCTGCGCATCAGAAAAAAATGGAGGAAGTGAGGTCATGGCTGAGGCCTCTGCAGTCCCAGAGCCTTCAGCAGGAGGATTCAGAAATCTACACACAAAGCTTTCTCTGTCTGATTCGATTTCCAGGAGTTTCATCCAGAGATACAATCAAATGGCGTCGCTAAAAGAATACTTATGCGTTAGAACGGCCCAGTCAAAGTCCAGACCTAAACTCAACTGAGAATCTGCAACAAGATTTCAATACTCAACAATCTCAGAGGCTCTCTAGCAGAGAAGAACGTGCAAAACATATGGACTGCTGACATGAAGCTGGTAGGGAGGTACTCCGAAAAACCTGCGACTGTAATTGTAGCAAATGATGGTTCCACAGGGTACTGACTGAGGCCCCACAAATTTTTCTTACTTTTATTCCCGTATTTGATGTTCCGCTGTCTCAAATGAAATCTAAATCAAACACATTGGAGCTAGAGGCAGCACTGTGACAAACTGTGACCGAGTTCTGTAGATTTGAATGCTGTGCGAGAAAGACACTGTAATTATTTTAGCCTTCACTGACCTCAAAGTACTTCAATACTTGTGTCTGATTATGGTTAGAAAAGAAAAGAGCGTTGAAATTCCCCTCAATCTTATCAAATTTGTGGCAAAATCAGCTCGAGCCTGCAGAGCACCGCTAGGTCTCTCCATCAAGGTAACCCGTTGCTGCGATTTATCTGATCTGAGAAGAGGCTCTACAGTTTTCTTTCTTTCTTTTTTCTTTCTTCCTTTCTGTCTGTCTGGCTTTGCCTGAAGGCATCAGACAGTCCGTTCACCTGCGCAGCCATTTGCTTGACCTTGGCAAATTGATAGAATCTCCTGACTCATGAGTCCTCCACCCACCGGGCGGTCGGTCGTCCGTCTCTTGTTTTATCACACAGCAAGGAGTGATGGAGTGCGGATAGGTAGAGCAGGTTGGGAAGCTGCATACACCTGCTCTGGACGTTTTAGGAGAGAGTTTGGTGGAAAACTGCGACACTAAACTTTGTGACGCCAGCGACAGGTCGTGGCAGCGGACGGGTTAGCACACTGAACACATCAGAAGAATCGAATCAATTTTATTTTATTTTCATTGAGGATTTCGGAAGCTTTTGTTACGTTTTTCAAGATTGCCTACAAATTCCTTGAATGTATTTGTTTTGGTTGGCCTCCTGCTTGGCCTCAGTAATTCTGGATCACCTGCAGAAACAACAGGTAAAACAGACATTCCACATGTCTTGCTAATTGTTGATACCAGCTGCAGTACTTAAAAAATGTTTTATCTCTACAGACGGACGTACGTGCGGCCAGACGCTGACTTTACCTCGTTGAGCCACTCGGTGAAGGCAGAGGTGCGCGTGAAGACGGTGGGTTTCTGCATTTCATTGCACATGGCGGAAGATACAAAGCTGGTCACGCCCTGAATGTACCACCTACCATCCTGACCCAGGCAGTTCAGAGGACCCCCGGAGTCACCCTGTGACAAAAACACAGCATGGAGCCTCAAACCGAGCCCGGCTGTACCTGCTGAAGCTCAGACAGGTGGATTCTGTTGATGCGTTGACTCACGTTGCATGCAGAAATGACATCGCCTCCTGCACACACCATGGTGGTCTTCACTATGTGGCCCCACCAGTCACTGCGGCTGCAGACGCTGTGCTCCACCACGGGCAGCGAGGCCTGCTGCAATATGTCAGGCATGGGGCCGTGGGCTGATGATTCACAGAGAACATCGATGTGTAAACACATTCAGCATTCAGCTGATAAAGATGGAGGTATTATGGAAAAACTTATCAAACTTTGCTAATTGCTTCTGGCTAGTCTGAAGGAGCCGAGTGGGGGAAGTTGCGGCTGATGGCTGCACTGTGAGAAGGAAGCTCTCAATCAAACCCCTTTTTGGAATTGCTGAGCAGCTTTTTGCATATTTCTATTGGCATTTTGACCATCCCAGTTTTTGAGGTTGGAGAAACGTCTGTAAATCTTTAGCTCCTCCCACAAATGACAAAACATGAATAATTTTGGTATGAAAATGCTGACCATGACTGGAACTGCTTCCTCCTCAACGTCAGAGGGATTAAAGATAGGGACACATTGACTGGAGTTACACTAGTGGATGCAACCAGATGCGGACTGGCCATCTGGAGCACCGGGACGTTTCCCGATGGCCTGACCGCTGATACGGGCAGAGTATAAGTAAGAACAGAACTTACATCTGCTGTTGATGGTAAAGTGCACTATTTGATTTAAAACTCATCTCAGTTGTGGTGGTTTGCGTTAATTCTATGGTGGTGGGATGGCATTCAATTCCTGGTTTGGATTATAGTTCCAGCCTGGCCCTGCATGGTGCACACTCTCTAGCACATACAGCAATGTTCTGACAAATCGAACAGTATGTTCAAAATAGTCTAATCCAGGCGAATAGTAGGAACTTTACTGTAAAGGTTTCCCCAGCCGGAGATGAAACAATGGGTCCCGTGGGCCAGGATCTCTTCTGCCTGAGGAAGACAAGCCACGCCGACGCTGTCGTTCATAATGGGGCTCTTATCCAGCTTGAGCAGGGCGAGGTCATTGCTGAGAGAGAAGCATTGTCACATGAAGAGTTTGTCTAAACTGGAAGGTAAGCACTTTGACGTGTCATCTGTCGTTCTGATCCTGTGCGTTTCTTGTACTGTAGTCAATTGATTAGGAAAGGTAATCAGATTCATCACACCCAAGCGTTGTGATCAGTCGTGTTTAGTCTTTATGTTTAACTCTAAGCTTGAAGTGTTGAAATGCACGTTTTCAAAAAAGGTTTAAGAAAATGTTTATTGCCACAAAACCGAATTGGATGGAGATTCTCAGTTTTCTAGGTTTTTATAGTGAGGAGAGTTTAAAAGAAGCAACTTTGTTTCAAATGTAATTTAGAAATGTTAACTATAAATTGCTTGTGTTTTGGTGGAAGGATAATTCAATGTTGCTACTACCCTGGTTTTATTCAAATGTCCTTGACTGTGTGTGTGTGTTTTTTATATATATATATTATTTTTATTGGCTCTAGTGGCCTTCATTTGACAGTAGGTAGACAGGAAAGCAGGCATCGAGAGAGGGGAAGACATGCGGTAAATGAGTCACGGTTGGGAGTTGAACCGGTGACGGCCATGGCGAGGACTCAGTCTGTGGGTCATGCTTATCCCCTGCGCCACCACGGCACACCCTGATTGAGGTTTTTTTACACCTGTTTTTAAGGATTGCTTTGGCCCCAATGGACTGGCAGGAAAGGCGCAGCAAAAAAAACATGTGGCAAAGGAACTGAGGTCTATATGCTTCGTATACGGGGTGTTTGCTCGAACCAAAGTGTTTGTTGACGCGAAATTTGTTCCTTACTCATCTTTTCGCTTGCCACTCAGCATTGTTGACTGCAGTACAAGAATGTTAAACGTGCTTTTTTGAGCTAGGTAACCCTATGCAGGAAAGAGGCATCTAGGTCAAAATACATAACGCAATTAATATGCATTATATAATATCGACGTGTTAAGCTTTTTAGATCAATTGCATGCAGCCCTAATCTCTTTATTTTCATTTGATCACATTTCCTGTGCGGCAAAATAGCCGTCGATGAATTAGTTAATCTGCTTTAGGTGGTCAAACTCTTTGCTTCATCCAAACAAACCGAACACACCCACCCGTTGGCCACATGGTCGATGTCCCACTCAGGATGGACAACGATGCGCAGGATGTCTCTGATCTGCTCTGTGCCCTCCTGCAGGCTCATGTCATGCTCCCCTAAAACCACGCGGTACACATCTCCTGGCCTTCACAAGAGAGAACACATTCACTTCTCATCAATATGTGGCAGCACCATTTCACGTTAGGCATATTATGTCACAATGTGTGAGTAGGTGGTCACCAGATGCAGTGTCCAGCAGTCAGCACCCAGCGAGGAGCCACCAGCGTTCCTCCACATGTGTGATGGAAGCGGGAGCCATGTTGCACTTGCAGGGAGATCTGTGAAAGTTACACCTTATTTTATGTTCCAACAAGTCAGATAATGGTGCATGATGCATGAATAAGACAACGTGAGACAAAAGTACTCAATTTTAGTAGAGTAGTTACTAAGTTGACTACTTTTAGCCAAAGTAGTCACTATAAAGTTGCATGTCGGACCATCATCACTTAGCACTTAGATTGATGTAGCTAAATGTAGGTCAGTCCTGGAAGAAAACCTTAGAGTCTACAAAATACTTGAGTCTGACTGAACTCCTCTTACTTTGAAATGAAAAATCGGCAAATATAGTACGTAAAAACACATTTTTGACATTCTTTCACATTTGTGAGGTCAGACACTGACATTGGATGAGGAGACGTGGCCAATCTCAGCTCTAACTCACTCTGAAGGCATCCTATCAGGTTGGGATCAGGCCAGTGAAGTTCTGATACACCACCAACTCACCATGTGTTTATGGATCTCGCTTGGTGCATTGGCCTACAGTTGTATTGAAAGAGGAAGTGACAATTTCTGAACCACTCTCAGAGTCAGAAGCATTATAATGTCCAAAATACTGAAGCATGAAGAGTTAATTTTACTAAAACGAAGGGGAGATGTCAAAGTCATGGAAAAAAGTCCCTTACAATAACCTCGTCTAAATAAGACTTTACACTGTAAATAACACATTTAACACATTAAGCAAGTGCTGGTCGCCTGGCAATAGCCGAATCCAGACTGGCACACATAAAAATACACCACATTTTTTTACTTAATAAGGTAACCATCTATTATTATCCTTTAATTTCATGTTGAGATTTAGACCCATATGCATCCTTTGCTCTGGTCCATCACAAAGAAAATTGTCTTTTTTTTGTGGTTGTGAATGTGGACAAATCGACCCTGAGTGTGAAAACTTTTGCGAGGCGCCGTATGATTTACCTGCCACGGCCAGCTATGGGGACGAGCATCCACTCCATTCACAACCCTACTGGTGTCTGGCTTCACCGCAGGTGAACCGCACCCAAAAACTACGGAAAATATCAGAACAAATCCTTCTGTCAATAAAGTCTAATATCAGGGAAATACATGACAACTGTATTTTAAAATGAGAGAATAAAAAAAACCCTCACCAAACGCTGCCTGCAGCAGGACGACGACTAGAGTCTGCAGCATGTTTTTAATGTAACAGGAAACATAGTCCTGCTCTGTCCCGCTCTGCTCCTTTTATATTGCAGTTGTTCTGAGAATCCAAAGTGAGACGCGGCCTTATCAGGACCGGCTGAGAAAAAGTCCCACTTCCACAGATGCGTCAACTTTTCAGCCAAAAACTCATAACTCAGCTAAGCCATTTCAGTGAGTGCCTTGTCTCTCAAGTAATATGCAGAAACTTTTTTTGGTATTTTGAACATCCAACATCTACTGAATTTGTTGTTTCAATTTAGCTTCCTCTGCAAATTATAAAAAGTGGTGGCACTACACCATTTCACTCAATTTCAGCTCCCAGAAGCCAGAAAATGTCAATTGACATTTTGACTTGGAAATTTAACATTGAATTAAAGTGAATCGTTGAATGCACATTGCAGAACAAAAAGTATCCCTTGCTTTCTCATTTTAAAAAAATGCTCAGAAATGTTGCTGGTGTTTGCCAGCTTCCCTGGGTAAATAATAAATCTAATCCACTTCAGTAAAACAGTTATCAGTTTGTGACTCAACACATGGGACATTTTCCAAGGCTGCTGGGTAAGTTGGGTCAAGTTCAGGGAAATCTCTTATGGAATAAGATGCTTAAAAACATTGAAATTTCACAGAAAGTTCTGTAAATTGAAGTAGTTTCTTTCTATGGAACTAAATAATGACGCAAATATATTGTGCAAGTCATTTACTTCCAGGTGAAGAACACATCTTGTTTGATGATGGAATTTATGACACTTTGAAGGGAAGTTCTCTTTAAAGAGCTGTTAAAACGCTATGTTTTTGAATGTTTACATTTGTCTAACAAGCAATTCTATCCCTTATATGAGTTTTTGAAATTCACAAGAAAGTAGGATTCTCTGTACTAAGAAAAATTTATATTTGCACAAACGTGAAATACAACTTTTTGTGTTCTTACAGAAAAAAAACAGCTATGTGCTTTCATAAAATATAACATTTTCAGATATAAATGTCAAAAACTTTTATTGTTCCTTTTATGCACAACTAAGATTTTAGGACTATTTGTAATTTAGAAGCAAAATGTAAGAATAAATAAACTTGCTTTGGGAGAAACCATTAAACAGGCAGCATTATGTAAAACCAACTTTTTTGAGCTTTCCATCACGTTATAATGTCATTCCATCACCAAAAACATGCCTGGACTGTTTTCATTCTTTCATGCATGTTTGAGAAATTCTTTAATCTCCATTCAAACCATTCAAACGGTGCTAAGCGCACTGCCTTTTCAGCACAGCTCCTTCAGACTAGCCTGAAACAATCAGCAAACGCCTTGTAGAACTGCTTATCTGCTGAGCTCATTATAGGAGCTACTTCTCGGTGAAACGCTGGTCAAATCACTGTTAAACGGTTAATAGAGAAGTCATGTCTGCGATGACTTCCTGAAGGCGGAGTTTCATAAAGAAACGTTTCTTAAGGAGACGGAGGCCCAAGTAGGAAGTCAAACTTCTTTTAAGTCATATTTGATATATCCAACATTTTTATAACAACTGAAGGTAAAGCAGCTGGAAAATCCATGACACTGTCCCTTTAAAAAAACAATTTCTATCGATTTGTGTGCAGAGCATTTTAAGCAAGCCAAGTGGCAAAAATCAAAATATCTCTAAGTAACAGACTTGAGACTGAAAGTCTGATCTGCAACAAAACCCAACCTGTTCCTCAGAAACACACAGCTTTCTGGGTTACCTTGGAGAGAATCAGTCCTGTAACAACCGTCTCTGCTCTAATAGCAGGTTATGCATTCACAAAAAGGGGTGGGGGCCGGCGCTCCAGCTGAGTCTGGGGCCGATTCTTCACGCCCCACTCAGACAGTCTCCTCTCCTCCTCAGGGAAACCAGCGTCGCTCTCTGGAGAGGACGCGGCACGTTTATAAATTTCCCCTCTCTTAGGGGGCAAATCGAATCAACAGCTCCTCGGCAGCTTCTCTTGTTTTTTCCTGCCATGTCCAAATAATTCCCTCCTCCGCCAGAGACGGCGCGAAGATTTATGGAGTAGACATGTGCTGCATGTTTGCATAACACGGCAGTGACAGAGCTGTGAATAATTCGGATTAGGGCAGAGGAAACGGATAGCTGACAATGAATTAGTCACCGACGCCGTTTACGGGAGCCTCACTCAAGTGGATGTTACTCTTTATTATGAATGGGTTTCTAAAGAGCAATCAATCCCACACAGCTCAACAACATGGAAAAGAACAAGTGGCACTTTTCTGAATTGTATCCGTGTTGATGATAGACCACTGCTTACAATACAAATATTGTATTTCACAACGGGACTCTCATTAAGCGAAGTTCATCAACCTTTCCACGCTTAGAAGCCGGAAAGCCACGCAGAGACAGAACAAGAACCACATTTCAGTTCATGTTTACTTTATTTTGGTAAATTACAAACACAGAAAACAAAAAACAATACGACTTCACCAGAGAAGGAATAGGCTGAAGCCAGGGCTTGCGCTTGCTTGCTTTGTTCACAATGCTGAAGGAATAGTAAAGCATTGAAAACAAAATTTACGATGCCTTGTAAAAGTATTTGCACCCCCTGAACTCTTACGAATTCTGCCATGTTACATTTACAAACTTCTACTGACTCCATAAGACTTTTAAACACACAGTACTTTGTATTTTCCAGGCAAGCGGTAGCATTTTATAACTCAATAGAATCATTATATTGCCATCAGTTGTTATAAAAATGCTATTTACATCAACCAAGACTTAAAAGAAATTTGACTTCGTAATTTAACATTGTGAAATTGGGCCTCTGTCTCTTTAAGAAACTCCTCCTCTTTCTGAAACTCCACCTTCATCACAACATGGCTCCTTTTTAACAACACTGGCTTCACTGGTTTCTCAGATAAACCAGGGTTTCACTAAGAAGTAGCTCCTCAGCAGATGCGCAGTTCCACCTAATTGCTGCTGGCTAGTCTGAAGGAGCTGAGTGAAGGAAACTTGGAAACTGCATCTCGAAGATGTTGTTCAGTCCACCAAGGCGTTTTTCACAGCTGAATGGTTGCCATGGAGATTAAAGGGGTTCCCAAGCATGCGTAAAATAATCAAAACAACAGTCGAGGTTTGATTTTGGTGAGGGAACGGCATTATAACATGATGTAAAGCTAAAAAATGTCAATGCTACATAACTAAGTGATAGATCAACACAAGGGTTGGCTGCATTTATCGTCACTGAATAATGTTGGTGAAATCTGCCATGTCTAAAGACTAGAGACTTAAGGTGCTACTTTTGCTAGCTTGACCTCAAGTAAGCGAGATTCTGTTTTTAACTACCAGTAAAAGTCATTAAGGTATCTTCTTACACACAAGTCCATTGCATATATTCAAGCATTGATTAAAAAGAACAACAACTTGCTCCAAATTGTGTGAGTTTTTCCTCAACCGCGACTTGAGTCATAACCTTTTCTAAACCTCCAGAATGTCTTTGATTGTTTTGCTCAGTCCGTTGTTCTGCTGAAGGTATGAAAACAGATATTTCCAGGGGAGAAATATGGCTGCCCACAGAAGCGGGTCTGCCTTTCATTCGGTGGCGTCTCCAGACAGAGATAAATGGTCTGAGACCAGGCAGCGTGGTTCAAGAGCCGAGTACGCATCTCCCATGGTTTTCAGATATGTCAGAAATCTGCTGAGGGGCCGCAGACACAGGAAATGCTGCCAATTAAACCTCTGAGACATTAATCACATTTTAGCGCTATGTCACATACAGTGACCAAAAACCTGGTTTCCAGTTACTAACAGCCATTAGGTTAAGATGTATTTGCCCAATAAATTCATTACTTATAGGTCAGGTTAAGCTATCACTTTCACAAAGTAATAGGGAAAAAATGCAATGTGTGGTTTTTTTTTGGTGTGTGTTTTGTGTGACTATTGACTTTTAAATCAAGAAACACAGTTGGGGATTGAAACAATGTTTTCTCATGCCATCTACCCTTAGTTTCTCTGGTGAAGATGTATATATTGGCTTCAAATAAATGTACAATTTGGTTGCAACAGGATCATCATTTAAAAAATTTAAATAACTGGGTTTTTTTATTCAAAATGAGTGGAAAAAAATGAAAAACTACTCCCATTAGGATTTTTTTAAATACAAAATCACAAGTTCCCCAACCTACTAATTTTATTTTTCAGATCCTTTTCACCAACCAAACAGCATACAATGTTCACTCACACCAATCCTGTTCAGTCAGTTCATTTGTGGAGGTGTGACTGTGCTGTAGAACTCAGACCAAAGAAGCAAACTCTTTCAAATTGCTTAAAATTTCCGTTCTCTGGTTCCTGTTCTTTGCGCCCGGTAGTTGAAGAGCAGTGTGTGTTTTCTGAGCTTTCGGTTTTCTAACTGAACCTCTTTCCTCCGTCCTTACTGCTGATCCTCCTCTCGGTCGGGATGGATGAGACGGGATTCATCTAATTATTGCAGCAGATGTTCCTCCTGAGCACTTTTTGAAACATTTACTCAGCCACGAAACGCTCTGCTGTATGAATCTTGTTTCCCCTCCCCAGCCCTGCCTCATTTCACACTCTGCTGCTCGGCGTTCCTCTTCCGGATGCAGGTGGCTCGCTTGGTGGGATTTAGTCAGACGAAGAATTTCTCGAGCGATGCACAGGACAAAAATAAGGTGTAGCATTCCATCTTTTCCACATTTTGTCACTTCACAGCCTCAATTTTTGATTTGTTTAGACCAACACGAAAAAGCACTGTTCCACTTTTATTCACTTCCGATACCAAGTGTGTTTAATGACTGCAGTAAGAAATCCTGCCGAAACACATACAGGTCTGCGGTTATGTGATCTGCACCCAAGCAATGTTTTTTCTTGACATCTAACTTTTAAATATAATGTCTTAATTGGTGTCAGAGACTCTGCTCAAGCTCCTGACTGTGTGTGTATGTGTGTGAGATCTTCCACTCACCTCCTGGCCCCTAACTTTTATGCCCTTTGAAACGAACTGACAAGTTCCTAAAGTAAAGGGAAAAAAATAGATTTAGAAATAAACAAGGCCAAGAGCTTCAGGTGACGTTTTTTTTTCCAGAACATCGTAGAAGCTTCTCACTCTGCGTTTGATCCACATTGAGGCCGACATGCAGAAGCCGGACGGCATTGACCTCTAAACGATGTCCTGCCATTAGCGTCTGCAGCATGAAGCAGCAGCCCTGACTCTACGTGTGGTCGGTCAGCAGTTATTACTGACTTAAGAGGTTAACACAGATGTTAACATTGGCTGGTTTTCAGGAACAGAAAAAGTAAAAAAAAAAAAAAAAAGATACTGGAGGATCAGGGTCGCCGTCGCTAAGTAAGTTGTAACATTGATGTTGTATCGTTTATTTTACCACTGAAGCCTACCACGTTTTTATACTTTCCCTATATTCAAATGATCATCTCTTGCGCTCTGCTCTGTTTTCCCATGCAGAATTGGGGGATTTTACCTTCAGTTTTTTGCTTACTCAGCTCTGTCCACACAGCCAGAACTGCCTTGAAAATGAAGTTTTTAACTCAATGGGAATTTCCTGATCAAAGAAAAGTAAAATAATAATAGTAAAACTATCAGATTGGACAACCTCCTTCCAATCTCCATGAACCCCAGACGCAGAAGAAATTTTTGCCTCTAAATGCAAATCCGGTGGAGATGTTCTCCATAAAACACTAAATTGCAGTAAAAGGCGGCTCCGTGAAGGTTCGGGGTCAGATGGGCCGGATTCAAACACACAGCAAATGTCTACAAATTCTCATTTCTGGAAGGCTCTGCAGAAGAATGTTAAACATGGCTGCTGCTGTCTGGTACATATTACGATGTTAAAAGGCCATATTGGGCTTGTTTTAGCCAAACATCTCAAATTCGGGCCTTTTTAAAATTTTGGCTCACGTCAAAGATGGAAACGGAACCGGTATCCCAGCTCGTTGTTGTAAGGTAGAATTCAGCTAAATAAAACCAAGAGACAAATTTGTGTTCTGCCCTCAACCCTTTTGATTCAATTGACAGGTCACGGACTGAGGGTTGTTTTGTTTTTTTTTGTCGTCTGTCGTTAACTTTAAGGTCAAGAGAACGTATGAGAGGAGAAAAAAATTCATAACAAGAACCCGGGTCTGATACACAGAGGGAACCTAAATCTAAATAAGCGCAGCAGAAGCAGCTGGGGCTCCACTGGTTCATCAAAGACGAATCTTCTCCAACAATCATCATCTTATATTTCACACCATGTCCGACCTTAACACCTTGGACCCCCACCAGCCGCTTCAGAAATAGATTTTTTTTTACCAGTAATTGACTCCGTTTGGACTCCTGCTGCATCACTTTCCAGCTTGATTCAATAAGGGCCTCCTATTTTTTCCTCTCTCTCTCTTTCTCTTACCTCCTCACTCCATTTACTCGCCAGCCGTCCAAACCCGAGGCTCGGTTAAAAACAGTTTAGTCCCACGCGCTGGCCAGCATCAGCGGCGCATGAACACAAATCGATTCGGTCACGTACAACAGAGGCGCCATGATTATCAGCGCCCCCTTAAATCACAAATCAAACAGTGGGCTTAGCCACAGGCTCCCGATGCTGTAGAAAGCATTTCATTAGGTTGTTGGTGGCGGGGCGAGGGGTGAGAGTGAAAATGAGACCCGTGGAGACGAAACATCAGGGTTTGATTCCGGCGACGAAGCACAACTTCAACCCGCGGCGGTAAAACGCGGCAGTGACGGATTGGAAATGAGCTCTGCTGGTACGTAGGGGGAGTTTACGGGTAACGGTTTGTGGCAGGAACCTTTCTTGGGTGCCACCTGGTGATTGTAAGAGTTAATTGGACCAAACAGATTCGTAATTCAGGGTCGAGAACATCAAAAGGGACGTTGACATAATGAGGGTTAATCTTTAACTTTCTGCCGGCTAATGACCCGGAAGCGAACTGTCGGCTCGGATTAGACGGCACGGCGTTTAACACAAACCTAACGGAGGCCAAACGAAAAAAGAAAAAAAGAAATGTCTCTGGATTGAAGTTTGAGGTTTCAGAAAGAAGCTCTTAAAGTTCCAGAGGGACAGAAACAAAAAAAACAAGAAAACAGACAGTCCTCTTTGGTCCCTTGTCGCCATGAGGGTTTAAATTTCTTGATATTGTTTAATAAGAAGAAAGCCTCACATCGTCTCTGCTCGCCCATATTTCACAGTTTTACGTTGTCATGATAGGACTTTTCTTAGCTCTCATGAAAACTGCAATTCTGTTGTTTCACTGGAAATGAAATGAAGAAACCACATGGAGGCGTCTCACGTATCAGGCAGGCTTTGTAAGAAGATGACATTTTAAATCAAGCGCTCCTTTTCTTTTTTATCTCATTGTCTTTCAGGGAGATTAAATTTGTGCTTTTTGTGTGAAATGTTTCTACATTTGTCACTGCCCTAAATTTCTCAAACATACTTGGATGAAATCTAAGAACTTTGTTGATCCTAGTAGTTAAGTTTCAAGCTCTGTTTTTCTTCCCCCCTGCTCAGAAATAGGGGAAGAAGACTTTTTTTTGACGGGTTGAGAGTTGATTTCAGAAGCCAAATTCGTCCACTTTCTTGAAGTTTTCTACATTTTTCATGTTATACACACAAACAGCATATTATTATATGGTCATCTTTCTTGTCATCTTCCTGTTGTTGTCTTCTTTGTGGTTTTCACCAGTGGCAACATCCTGTTGTTATTTAAGTTACTCATGGGGAAAAGTGTTTCCATTGCGATTTTCCAAAATAAACCAATTTCAATACCACCTCAACCTAGCGCTAAAACTTTTCAGCAAAAAATGAGTTTTTTCCAAAACTATTATGTTTCCACTAGGCAAATTTATCTTTGAAATGTCAAATTATGCCATATTCTATGGTCACCACTAACCTTTTGTAGTCTTGTCTGTTGCACCATCTGGTTTCCATGGTTTCCTCACCAGAGTTCTTCATTTGCTCTCGTCTCACATTTGAGAGTTGTAAAAAAATATTGTGTTTACTCACAACAACAAAACAATTTTACTTTTGCAAAGGTGTGGCTCCCGTCACATCTGGTGTAAAACCAACAAAGCATTTCAGAAAACGAACATCATCTGTCCAGTCAAACACATAAATTGCCGTTTCAGGAAATAGACAACATGTAATCATCGATGGAACCAGAGATTCTTCGCTCTACCAGAACATTTTGAAGGAGTGTTAAGATCAAGAACAAGGAAGTCCAACCCTAAATTGCTCTAAAACACAGAACCATAAAGATTGTGGAGTGGTCTGGTCAAAATTTGGATTCAAATACAGTTGAAACACATTGAAATGATCTTGAACAAGTTATTTGTGTTTTCAAAAACAAACCAATATGGCTGGAAAAATAAGCTTGAGATAAAAAAACTAAAATACACAGACAAAAAGAGAATTCAGTTTCAAATATAAATAGATCAGTTAATGTAATCACGTTAAATTTGTCAAACCTGATTTAACATGACAACTTAATAAACTTAATACATTTACTCATAAACTTAATTTGACTACTTGACTCCATTTTTTAAAAGTTGGATCACCCGTTTCCTTTTTTAGTGAACAATTTGCATTTACTCTTGTCATTTTTGTCTGATCTTAAAATTAGTTTGATTTGAAACATTCAAGAAATCTGTAACATACGGCTTTCAAACCTACTGAATTTAAAATTCCACATCTGAAAAGAAAATGTATCGATTCCTTAACGCTCAAGCACATCTTTGAAATGTTTTGCTGAACAGCTTTCAGGCCAAGTAAAGACACTCTGTGCCTCACAACGGCTCCCATTTTACACATTGAAGCATCTCACCAAACACAACGCTGTGGGAGTCTTGGCAGAAACGCAACAATTATTAGAAGTGGAGCCAAAGCATAATGCTATATTACCCTGGAGGATGGCATATTATCTTGTCAAATAACACGGAGAGAAATATATGAAGAGGGGAAAGAAAGGACTGAAGATATGAAATTGTAAATGGGAACACATACATACACCCACACACCTCAGGGCTTAACACATAAATACATCAGGAAGAGTGGTGGAGAACTGCTAATGAGGCTGCATGTGTGATCTTTACCCCTTTTTTCTGCTGAAAATGTTTGATAAATGATCTGTGTTTCTCTGTGAATTAACATTGCCTATAAAAACACAGGAAGTGTGTGTTAGTGCAGGAAGAAAGAGCAGACATATGTTACAGTACGCAGAGTTTTGCAAGACTCTTCATTCCAGTTAAACTCTGCTTTTGCTTCTTGTCGCCTTATAATCACAAACCTATTACTGTCCATTTAAACAGGTTTTCATTTAACTTAGATGTCGTGAATTAGCGTATTAGAAGCTTGAAGAGCGATTCATCTGCGTCTGGGCTTCTCTAATTTTCTTTAAAGCAACTTTATTAAAACTTTTGGTATGGCCGCAAAAAAACTTTTTGCCAAAAACGTCTTTTGCAGCCATACCAAAACGTGTTTTTCATGTGACACAAGTCACACGATCAACAGCCAGATGTTACTACTGGCAAAAGCGACAAAGAGGATGACAGGAAGTGGTAGGAGGATGAAGGTTTGTTGCGCAGCTTGCTCCACCGGAGCTGTCACAGCATTCATAAAAAGTTGTGTCTCATTTGAACTTGTTGAATCCATAACTCTTCTGTAAAATCACCAACGTCTCCTCTGATGGCTGATAGATGATGAGCGCTAGTTGTTTACATGTTTTTTAATGACCTGAACAAGCTTGTTAAAATTGTGTTTTCTCAATATAGACAAAGCTTTGCACACACTGGTAACGGAAACAGAGCTACTGTGACAGTTCTAACAAATATTTAAGAAATATATTTCTTATTAAAGTTGCAGACTGCAGCTTTAAGAGACATTTGGGGATGTTTTTTGTATGTAATTTTTTATCTTTTACTTCATTTTGGGTTCACAATCAGAACACTGACCAGCTGGAGCTCTCTTCACACTTTTCCTGACACCTCCAACACCCCTGCAGAGCCGCGGGCGGAGGTGGTTTAATATACGGCGCTGCAAGAAGTTCATAAATCTCCTGCAAGCTGGCTGATCCTCCAGCTTCGAAGCCACAGAGGAGGAAGAGGCCACTTTAGATGCACTGTGAAATAAAAAAATACGTGGTCATGCATGTCATGCATCAAAAAACATCATTACTTCTTGGAGAGGAAAAATTGAAAAGATGCACGAAGACAGGTAAAAACTCATGGCGTGAGAGTTGTCATCCAGTCTAGTCTAAAGGCTTCCCACGTACAGCTGTAGTTTTTATTACCTTAAATGGATACCTATTGGTGACCACAAGGTAAAAGTCTGTAACTTTAGCTAGCCTTCCAGTTCCTTGGCCTGGACCGGAGCGCCAACATGCTAATGAAAACGACACACACTAAGCCGGGTCTGAAACCCAAGGCTTATACAAACACACACAAATCACCTCCCCGCTGGTGTACAAAGCCGCCTAGCCAGCGCCTCAACAACCTGATTTCCCCCCCCCGGCTCCCTCGTCACTGCAGGTAAATACACCTGTATATTTAGAACGTCATCCGAACATTAAGTAAATATTGCCACAAAGTCGCTGACATGAAGTCGTGGGGCGGTAGGGGGCGCGGGGTCCGCAGTCTGCCGCCCCCCCACTGAAGTTTGGTTTCAGGCACAAAGAGCTCTCTGTGTAGCGTGCAGAAACATTCACACGAGCGGCTCGCGCTTCGACGTTTCCAACCCAAACAGCAGAAACACACAACGTGTCAGGAGGCTGCGGACATGAACGTTAGGAATAATGCAATTTGAAAGTGTTCATTCCTCCACCCACCGTCCTAAACAATGTCTCGTTCCCTCTCTGGGTTTTTTATTTTTATTTTTTGGAAACCAAGGAGTGGAGGTCAGGATTGTGGAGATTAACATGCTACTTCTCCCCTCTAACCCCAAACACAATCAGAGTGTGTTTACATTAGAGCCCATGTGGAAGTGATTTCCCCACCCAGCCTCTCTCCACCGTACACACACTTGGATGACAGCGTTAGGGTCCGAGCAGCCAGGTGTCACCACAGTCAGAACCTAAGTTGCTACTGGCCATATAATTGCGCAAGTCGGAATTACAAAAACATATTTTCTTACTGGAGAAATGCTAAATAAATAAATAAATAAAACATTTAAGTGCTAGGATGAGGTGGTTATTTGGCTATATCAAAATGTGTGCATTTCGAGAAACTGGACGTTGCTACTGGCAGAAAAGACGAAGAAGACGACAGGAAGTGGTAGCAGAATGATAGTGGTGAGTTTTTTAATGACATTCTATGAGTACAAACTTATTCAAGCGTGATTTTAATCCTGTTAATTATTTAGTAGGAACATCATGATTGTGAGATTGTGTTTTTTTTTTACATTAGTGGAATATCAACAAAGTTTTGCAAACATTTGTGATGAAACTGTAGCTGTCGCCAACAGGCCCTCTGATTCCGAACATGGACATGAACATTCATCTGTAAAAAAGAAAAAGGATTAATAGGAACTTGAAGAACATGCATTCTATCCTTCCCAATTATGCACAACCCTGTTTTAACATTTAAAAAATATAATTTTTTTGTGCTTAGAGGGGAATTATGATGCCATATACACGTACATACTGCCACTTTACAGCACAATCAAGAAACCTTGTTAACTTCAGTTATTCTAAAAATGCTGTATATATCAAATATGACTACAAAGGAATTTGACTTCATAATATAAGTTTGAAATTGGGCCTCTGTCTCTTTAAGAAGCTCCTGCTCTTTCTGAAACACCGCTCCTCAATTAACCCTTTAAACACGGTTTTTACCAGTGTTGTTCTGAGAAGTAGCTGCTATTACGAGGTCATCAGATGCTCAGTTCCACCAGGTGTTTGCTAATTGCTGCTGGCTAGTCTGAAGGAGCTGAGTGGGGAAAAGGTCATCGGAGGAGGGGAGCCCTGTGAGACAAAAGCATGGAACTGCAGCTCAGAGGAGGTGCTTTGCCTCAAAGGCGGAGCTAGGTCCAACCAGGTGTTTTGCACAGCTGAATGGTTGCCATGGGAGATTAAGGAATTTCTCAATCTTGCTTGAAAGAATCAGATCAATACTCAAGACATATTTTTGAATAGAAAATAACAATGGAACATAATATAAAGTTCAAGAAAGTTGATTGTGTACATAATCCTGCCCCGCTAACATTACGCAGTTTCTGGTATCTTTGACTAGATATTACCTTTAAAACTCCAGCCCACGTTTCCAGCTCTGGCCAACAGACTCTTTGTATTTACCCAGAGAGGCTTGAACTGCTTAAAATTCTTTAAATGTGATGCAATATTCCCAAAGGCAAGCAAACCAAAGACGTCAGTGAGACAGCCCTTTCAGCCTAAAGTGGTTTTCTAGTAATTCCTTTAACTTCATTCACTGAGATGACTTAAAGATGATCTGCTCTCCGTCAGAAAGCAGGTGCTCTCTGATCCGGTGGTGGGCCTACAGTGCTGGGGGCGTTCATCTGTATCATCCGGTCCAAACTCGCACTTTCGTCTCCACACAGTTCCTCTAAAGGCAGAGTGTATCCTCAGGTCGTCTCCGAATCGTTCGCAGTCATCTGATGAGGGGAATGACACGCCGGTCGTCTGAGAAATGTTATGACAGCCTCTTTAGTGCTGAGCAGATGTTGTATATTATACTCTGAGCGGCATTAATCTCCTATAAGAGCGGGGAAGGAGAGTAGGGGGGGGGAAGGTGTGAACAGCGACTTCCACTAAAACACTGGATTTATTATGATGGCTCAGGCTATTTATTTTCCAAAAGCCGCTCATATCCAGAACAATGAGATTTATCGCCCCGCAGACGTGCACCTGTTCCAGTGATCAAGGTACACCGGTGTGAGAGTGTTTCTGAGTGAACCTTAAGGACTTCAGGATCCTCTTAGGGGATTTTTCAAAGCTCATCCAGAAGGGGGCAGTGTTTCAAAAGTCATCAAAATATGCAATATATCACCCGATTTTCAGTGTTTCAGGCTCTCGGTTCTGATATTGGAAATTGTTACACAAAATCAGTGTTTGTGTAGCGGCACACAGATGTGTTGACAAATAAAGAGGAGCAATTTAACATTTCTCTTTTACTGTCCCCCAATCGTCAACAGCCAACACGGAGAGAGGCCTGCAAGATGTCCGACGTCTTTGGAGAAGAGTTTTTCTTCCGACTTTCTGTTTAATGAGACTGGCAGCTGGACAAACACCGGAGAAGCCTGACTTCATCAGAGTAAGCAGCTCCTGTGTTCATATGGCAAACACTTGCTGCTTTTTATTCCTGTTTTTCTGGCGCCGGCCGCTCTGCTCTCGCACCACTGTTGTGAGATCATATTTGGACGAGGGAGTAACGATCCTCCTGCCGCTGCGAGTCCAGGGTTTAATTGGGAGGTTTTGCTTTTTTGCGTCAGCTGAAAATCATCAACTCTTTTTTTTTTGCCGAGTTTTATTGTATTTTATTTTTTCTGAGTGGGGTTTCAGATTTCTTGTTTGTGGAGCTCAGAGTGTTTCCAGCAAATGGAAACATAAGAAAGCGATTCCTCGCTCTAAAAGGCAGCGGCCACCATCCGGGGCAGGTGCTGCTCCTCTCTGCGGAGGAGGGCGCGACCACCGCAGCCGCCACTAGATGGTAGTAGCGAGCAACTCTGGAGGTGGACAGAAGTCGTTTTCATTTATTTACTACTCATTGTGATTGACTTACAGCGGCTTGTAAAAGTAACCACACCCGTTGAACCTTTTCACATCTATATTAGTTATTATTATTATTAATATTATCATTATTATTATTTGTGATCGAATAGCACAGAGTAGTGCATAACAGTGAAGTGGAAGAAAAAATGTGAAAATGTAACCTTTTTTTTATATTGGCAACTTTATAAGAGATGCAGAGATTCAAGTGAACTATAAGACAAATAATAATATTTGTCTTATATTAAGTCCACAGCTTTCGATTGGGAAACGTCTTAAGGGAAATAGTCTGCTAATGGAGCAAGTATACTTTTTTAAAAACCAATATTAATGAATTATTGAGTTAAATCAATAAGAAAATTTTCTTGTAAGTTAGTTTTGTCATATTTCAAGTTTACTGAGACATTTGAGTTAGAAAGTAAACCAAAATTACTTGGTAAGATTTTGTATTGCATGCATTAAAAAAGACTAAATGTATTGCACATTACCCTAAACACACCATCCTCGTTTTAAAACATGGCAGTAGACATGGCAACATGATTTATAGCTGCGACTGCAGGGAAAGGTCGAAGACCGAAATCTTTTTAAAAGCCTTTCCAAACTTTTCCTTCCATTTTACTGCTGTAAGGTGGTCTGGCTTATTTTTTTTTTATTGAGGCAGTGAGTTATACGCTGTTAAATTTGCCAAAATTTCTTCATATTTAGGTCTGTTTATGGCATTCGGTGTGTCATCCTTTCTCCAATGGGTACATCCTCCAAAAACAATAACCAAAGACGTAGCGCAGTGATGTCATGGAGGAGGGTGAAATAATGGAAGCTGTCGTCAATGTGACTTCACATAAATCGTGGCGAAACATGATGTAATGTTATAGTCAAAGTTTTATTAATGTTACACTTGGTGACACAAATTTATGTTGAATCACTGTTTACCGCAAATAATGTCAAGTCGTGTGTTAACTGTTGCCTTCCCATGCTGCTGCTAGTCACTGTTTAGGGAAGCAGACATTAAGTTAATCTGGGGTCACAACAAGGACACTAAAGACGCCGCTTTACGTGACTGCAACCAGGAAAGATATATACGGTACAAAGCTCTTGGGAACGTGACAGAGTTTATCCGAGATCAAAATAGATATGTGTCATTTTATTTAAATTTTCACTGCACATATAATAAATTTCACTGTGAGTGGACTGGAGCTGCACAATACCAGGAAGAAACTGAATAATATGACGTGATAAATAAAGATGTAACTAACAAATATGATGTTTTGGTGAATTGCAGACATAGATGGTGGCCTCTGGGAAAAACATTTTAATAAAAAAAATTCCATGTGAACAAAGTTTTAAAAGCTGTAACGGTAGCACAGGGGGAGTGCCACACAAGGTTGTGATTGACAGCATTAAGACCCGCCTCCTGGCTCTGATTGGTTGTTTCTAGTTAGCTCTGGGACAAGAGCTCAGCCTCTTTCAGATGATCGATCTCACACCACGCTGTCACGACATGGTGGCAGGTTCAACAAGTGTCTCAATTGTTTGGATGATAAAATTATGACTCAGTAAATAAGCACTGTCTTCATAAAGAAATATGAACATTAACATTCTCAGGTGAAATATTAACATCTGAGCTTTTGTATGTTGAAGCCTCAGTTTCTCGCTGCTTGATGTTGGTATTTGTCCACTTGACATCAAACAGCAGCAACTCCTACAGATCCAGGTCCTGATTACGATTAAATGTCCTGCTTTATGACGATATCATAATTATTCAAAGTAACAACAATAGTTTACGTGGTTTTGATGTGGAACAAAAAACATTGAGATGAAAAATTTGAGGCTCCTGCAACTTTTTTTATTTAAATACAAACAACTAAAGGACCCAGAGGAAAGTGAAGAAAACTATATCTGAAGAATATTTATTTTTTTATCCATGTTCTGGTTGTCGTATGGTGTGTGTGAATGTGACTCTGTGTACACAGGGTTACAACAGCGGCAGTGGGATTGTTTCCAGAAGGCCTCGGTGAAACACAGATCATTTCAGCGCGTCGTAAACTAATAAAGGAAAACAAACAACGGCTCACGAACTTAATCAAACCCGACGACAAGGCTTGGCTTGTTTTTTTGTTTTTTTAAAAAAGAAGAACGTTTTTTTACCTCTCTGGCAGGACTAAAAGTCACATTTGAAAGGTCTTTGAGTAGTTCATGGAAGCGATTATGATGCCGGCCTGTGGCCTGGTGAAGACCCCAACAGAAACATGAGGTCAGAGGTCACGCAGACCATTAGCAGTCTCATTATGGGGGAGTGGGAAGGGATTGGTTGCCTGGCATTTACAGCTGGGATAAAGAAAGACGCACAATTAGAGCTGTCAAAGCCGTCGGAAACACTCAGCGACCGTGTCTGTCTGCTCTACACACACGCACACACATACACCAATAAAGTTTAAATCTGCAGGGAAGGAGCTTTATGAGGCAGCTGAACACACCACAGTCTTACATTCACCATAATCCAGCTGATCTCTGCGATGCTTGTGGAGCATTAGTGAGCTCGATTTCACTGATAACCCACTTTCTGGAGGCTTAGATGTGCAGCAAAAAGTGTTGGAAAGTGATCTCAGGGAACAAAAAGCTCCGTGAAACGAACGGTTTAAGGAGTTCAGGGCCGAGTTACGTTCATCAAACCAAACGATGGCTCAATGTTATTACACGATCTTCAGTTGATCTCCTGGTAATTTCACAGAAATGAGCGGTATTGGTCGCGCTCTTGGAGCTCTCTGGAAAAGTCCGACTCCCGACGACCCTTCCTCTCAGGGCGCGCTTTGGATTGTGTGGTCATCGTCTCCTTGCTCCGAGTGTCACAGTCAATAAAGCCACATTAGAGAAGACGTTAGGTGAGGGGTGAGGGGGCCGACACAAGGGGTTAGGACCTTGGCGTGGAGGGAATATAAAGCGCCTAACCCCCCTCCCAGAGTGGCATTCTGCTGCTATCGGAGCTCTGCTGAGCCCCGGCTGAGCCCCGGCTGTCACTGTGGCCCTTTGTGAGCGCCAATGACTCATTCTTAACTCGGGGACCAGCCTTAAAAGAGTCCCAAGGATTTAAAAAGTTGTGGGGGTGGAGAAAATACCCCTCCTGGATCAGCTTCAGCTGATGTGTGTGTGTGTGTATTTGCATGTGTGTGGAGCCATTTTGAATTAGAAAAGCCTAAGCTCTGGCAAATTTCACCACGTCCTTCATCAGATATCACTTACCTCGTCCAAGGCCCTTTCGTTGTCAGGTAGACTTTGCTAGCGTGTTCAGGACCAACACAAAGCCTCTTGGCGGAGAGAGAGCCAACCTGAAGGACTAAAAGGGTCTTTACACGCGTGACTGCCGCTCTTATTTTACGCAACTAGCTGCTTTCGAGCCGCCCGTCAGCGATAGTCACAACATGTCACCAGAGCCAGGCGATGGCCGCGGCGATAACCTCCGAGCCTCTGGCCATCCTCAGAGAGAGCCGTCACTCTCTGCATCTGGAGACCACCGGGCTTGTCCCGCTGACCTCTGCGTGACCCCGCTCCACCTCACTGTCACTGACCCCCCCGCTCAACACAAATCCCCGCATCGGCCCACTCGCTTTGAAGAAACAGAAGCATTTCCCTGTAAGAGCCTTCATGTATATAAATAAATATAAAAATGAGATCAACTTTCAGCCAGAATCCAGCTTGGTGTTCCTGGTGTGGCACCTTCTGTGGAATAAATACAATTTGGATTCATTCTGGTTAAATGTCCTGTTTTGCCTACAAACTCGACTGTCAAAACAGCGATGCAACATTTATTGCTCAAACATGACATCTTTTGCTACGTTATGAATTTTTTTGGCAGCTGAATGTGGGTAATAAACTAAGTGCATGCACCCGCAGCCAGCTATGAAGTCACCTTCGTCTGGGCATCTGTAAATTAGCTAATAAAATAAAATTAAAAAAGGTTAACAGATTAAAAACATTGCATAATGCAATGCCACTCCAAACTATGACACTTAACCTTAGAGGGGCGGGATTTTGTGTTTTTGTGGCACATAGTGACATTTTATAGCAGAATCAAGTAGCTGTGACTAAAATGTGACTTAAGAAATCTGACTTTGCAACTTAACACCTTGGAATTAGGCCTCTGTCTCTTTAAGAACCTCCTAATTCTGTCCAATTTTTTATTACGTCCCCAAATTTTGTTCCTTCTTCGTTTAATTTTAGTCATCACTTTGAATCACATTATTGCTAAGATGTGCTATGTAAATAAACCAGTCAACTAGCGCCCATTAGCTGGCAAAGGAGGATAAAATACACAATTATGTTATTTAACCAACCTGACCAAAACAAATAATCACCTTTTTGGCTCCCTGCCATTGTGACAATCCCTGACATTTGAGGTTTTGTGTTGTTAATTCGCACGCAGAAGAAGCCACAGCATTTCACTTCAGCAGTAATAATTCAACGTCTCTGCTGTCTGATCAAAATTCATCTAGATTTATATTTTCCTCCAGACTTTACAATCAAATCCAGCTCAGTTTCGCCAAGTTTGAACATTGAGCGAATCGATCCTTAATCTTTCCTCACATTCGATCTGAAGGCTGTTTGTAAATTCAAAGGAACAAAATAAAACCTGGAAGAGCTAAACACAGGCCAGAGTATAGAAGTTTATTGCTGCCCCTCCCTGCTTTGTGACCAAGAACAAGCCTCCACTGGACACATAACTCAGAAGTGGTTCTGGACATACTGTTCACTCCATATAAATCCTGTTCATTTTATGAGCCCCTGGTTTCTAAAAGCTGTCCTGCTCTCCCACATTGAAACATGTGCGCTTACACACACACACACTTGAAACCAGAAAACTCTTTGCGGGGTCATTGGTTGATATAAAGCACATCGTGCGGCAGCCTACCTTAACCGTTACCACTAGGAATCAGACTTATCTGAATAATTACCGCTAACATGTTCTGATGATGTTAACCCAGAAAAATAAGCCCTCCGTGTTTTTTGGTCTCGTTGATGACAGCAGTGTTGGTGGGCAGGCTTATGCTGTAGGGTTAGCGTTCCAAACAGGCCACACACACACACACACACACACACACACACACACACACACACACACACACACACACACACACAAAAATACAAGTCGAAGGAATTCATCCTTCACCAAAAGCCTCACTCTTCCTACATCTCTAGGGTTATGATTACTCCAAAAATATCACTTGATAATATCAAGCCATAGCCCAAAACCCAACCACCTGGGATACAAACTATATTATTTGTTAAAACTTACCCCCCCCACCCCCAAATTTTCCAATTTTTTCTCTAAGACAGAAACAAACAGACAACAGCGCTTCTCAGAAAGCAGACTGGACAAAGAGCCACCCGTCAAATCATCACTCCTCAAAATCCTGATTCCGACATGTTTGGCTTAATATCACAACAGCCATAAAAGGTAGCCTAAAATATAACTTTTAGCTCACAGGCATAAGGACACCAAGCTACTGCCCTGCACAGATACAAACAAATATTCTGCTTGGTTTCTACCTAAACAGTGTGCCGGCACCTGCTGGAACACGACCAGTTTTCGATACAATACCGATATAACAGAAGTGAACTGAGTTACACATTTATTTGATGACTCTGCACCAGTACAGCACACTTAAATATACCAATAGCTTCACAAGCTGGGTGAAATGTGTGAAAAAAACACAACTTTAAGAGTCAATGTAAAGTAAATGAAAAAGAAACTGAAACTGATAGATCAATTTTGATTTCTTTGGTCAAAACATGTAAAAAATAAACTGCAACAAACCTTCTTTCAAATGGTTCATGACGTCACACCAAGCATAGAATTAGACTGATTATCTCCGCCCTTATGGGTCGACAAGGGTGGATTGTTGTCACTGATACCAAATGTAGAATTTTTTTTTTCAGTATCTAAACCGATACAGATAATAACATCGGATCGGCACATTTCTATAACACCAGCTTCTCCCACATTTTTAGAAACATTAGGTTTTCATAAGGTCCACTGGTCTTCAGAAGGTTGCTGAATATACTAGTACAGTAACGTAAACCAGTCCACATGAACACATTGGTTTTATTGCCATTATAACCCAAAGGTAAAGCTGCACCTATTCTGTTTCCAACAATAAATGCAGGGTCTCATCTCACCAGTAGCTGTTTACAAGAAGAAATGTCTAAACAAAGTAACAAGAAACCCAACATTTCCTCTCTTCTTTTTCCTTCAAAGTTGCTCATCATAAGGAGATGTGCTACTGTCTGTCCAGTAGAGGTGCAGTGACTTCTTCAAAAACTGAAATGCTAACATATTTATTGCTAGTCTGCCTCGTCAAGCGCTCTTTGGTTGCCGTTTTAGTTTAGCTAGCCAGGCAGACTGAAGCATCCACAAGACAAAATGTCTTCAGATTTACTTGTTGTGAAATCACAACTGTATAAAGTTTACCTGAACGACAAGTCAGGTTCTGCGTATGCTGCAGTAGCTGTTAGCTTACAGATGCTAATGAGCTGAAAGTGAGACTATTTGCTCTGTTTTCATTTTAATTGTGTTGTTGGCTTCAGTTATATGGCTCCAAATGTTTTACTCGAAATGTTTTATACCATTTTGTAAAATGTAAAATCCTCTACTAAGAGGATTTTGCTAACTTTGTGAAGAATATTTCATTGCACTTAGTGTGCTGGTTGTCTGATTTTATTCTTTTGAATTGTCTTTTCCCTTTGAGGGAAAACCAAACGGTTCTGAAAGAATAATAAAGTCTGATTTATCAAAAACACTCTGCATTACTATTGAGTTCTAAATAAAAGAGTGAGAATGAGGTAGAAAGACGACTGTCTGCTGACCAGCATAATACTAGAACCCAGAACTTGTCCACAAATGGACTGATCAGGTCTGGATCAACTTTATTAAGAATTGATTGCATTGTTTTATCCACCTTAAGTTTTTTTTTTTTTTTTTTTGCATTACTCACAATTCCAGCCTGACTTCCAAAGAAAAGGAACAGAGAAACATTAGCAGGCGTCCAGAATGAGGACAAGTTCACCAGGAGGGCAGAGAGAATGTGTGAATCATGACTGATGACACTTTCCAGCTGAAAGTGACAAAGCTGAGAGCCTTACAGAACCCGGAACAGAACAGAAATCAAGCCGACAACCTACATATCCATTCGCTAGTTTCTTCTTCTTTTTTTTTTTTTTTAGAATATTTTGTTAATTTATTATTATACAACCTCAATTCCAATGAAGTTGGGACCTTGTGTAAAAACATTTACAGAATCCTTTTCAAGCTGCACTGAATTGAATACGCTACGGTTTTGCAATTAATCACTGTGAATAGTTCACTAAAAAACTGAATGAAACCTTAAGATGGGTTCAAGTTAAGTTGAGATCTAAGAAAAAAACTCAGAGGAGAAAAAAATGTACATATACAAAGAAAAATACAGAATTTGTGTGTCAGTGTGATTTTCTTCCTTTCAGAATCCCATATTATGTAAATCTGGAACAGATAACAAAGCTTTTGTCTTCAGATTGAAAGAACTCCCCTCCCCCCCCAACATGTAAAGTGGAAATCAACGGGTCGTCTACTTTTCTTATAAAAATGTAGAAAATATTTTTTAAATACATCGATTGATAGGTCAGAACACACCGAATTTTCTGAGGATTGTAGTTGCTTCACTGTTTTTGACAGAAGACAGTCTGATAAAAAGAAAAAAATAAAAGGTCTTCTGAAGGTCAAATAAGTAAATCTACTCCAGCAGACCCAGAAATCAAATTAAGCTTATGCAGTTTTTCTTGTCTTCACATGGACACCTAAAGCAGAACTCCTGGTCTTTCCATTGTGGTTAACCTTCATCGAATGAACTGGTCTGATTTGTGAAAATGCTCTGGAAAGTTATGGCCACGCTATGTGTTTATTGGTAGAGGCCAATTCTCAGTTTAAGCCTTTTGTCTTGTGTGGCCCTCAATTTAGAGCCCACCTGCCAGAATAATGTACAACCCAGTGATGGGAAACACTGCCCAGGCTCTTGAAGGCTAACTTTCTGGCCCCGGTGCTGCTACAGTATTTCACGATTATCGGGGCCATCCCCTGGCGGTGTCATAAAACACCTCATATTACCGCACTTCCACGTCTGTCTCTGCTCGGGCCTTTTTAACGCCCTCTCTGCGGTTCGGTCACAGCTTAGGTCATATTTTCTTGCAAAAGCCCAAAAACTGGCAAACGTCGGGGATCATTAAAAAAGGAGGAGTTGGATAAGTAGGAAAAAAAAAAAACGCAGTCCTTTTGTCGTTATTTGTCGTCGTTTTAAGAGCCGACCCTCGTGGAGGTTTTTTTCCTGACTGTCAGAGGTCGCAGAGGGTCAGCCCACAAAAGACTTCCTCTCAGAAGAGTCGTACTGGAAGGCCTTGCACTCAGCTGCACAATACCAGTGTTGACTTTAGCTGTTTGTGGGGGGAATTAGCCGGCAAATGGTCGCCGCTCAAGGTCTCTCAATCATCCTGTGAAAGCAGAGCTTCGGTTATACCTCATAAAGCTGCCCACACAGCAACGCCAGCAGAGGCTGCCTTTCCCACACGCCGATACAGATACAGGAGCCAGGAGCCAGGAGCCAATTTCAATTCAAGTTTTTTTTTTCCCCCATTAAGGACAACAGATTAAGCAACAGTATGTGTTGTAGGTTTTCTAGCCACCTGCAAAGTCCTTGGTTGGACCTTTTTTAACCTGTCTAGGCTGAATGTTGTCGACGCAGCTGAATTTGCAGTACTGTAATTCGGCCACACGTTGCGTTTTCTGAAAAATTCCAACGGTTTCTGAAAAGGGAGAGACGTTGCGCTGTCCGGCCGATATTGGGTTATTACGGTAAATTCACTCCCGTCGCAGCAAGAAATGAAATTAATCTGATGGTCACTCTTTTAATAGACGGTGAATTGCAAAAATAACTTGCTAGATGTTGAAGGTTCCTGCTGTTATGGACAAATGGGCAAATATATTTACTCACAGGACATTTAAAGAATTGCGTACAATTAAAACAAGCAAAAACTATCCAGGCGGAGATTTTAAACTTAAGTTTTAGAAGGTTAAGGGACAGCAAAATTAGAAAGCTACAATCACTGTGAAGTTTTAAAGAAAGGTGTAAAACTCTCATGGCTTTTTTTTTCTTCATTTGATTAATAGCAGCCATTGTTCACGAGATTAAAAAGTGTTTTATCTTTTTCAACGTAACTCCAGCAGAAGCCTTAAAGTTCTGACCTTATTATGCTGATTGCTTCAGGATGTGACCCCCTGAATCACATTAATATGATTTGGCTCAGAGATGAAAATCAAATAAAATTTTAAAAAAGACATAAGGTGAAGAGCTGAATTAAGACATAAAGACATGAGATGAATCGCCTCACATAGCAGAGGAAATTTAAACTGGGAGTTCTGCACTAGAGGTGTGGTTCTGTTGATGTTCCTGTTTTCTTTTTGTCGCACTTTCATGTTTCAGATCATCAATAAATGCTAAAAACACACACAGATAAAAGCTGAATCCAAACAATGGTTGAATTTATTAAGGAAAATCGATATTGTTCCAGGCGGAGATTCTTGATGAGGTGAAATGCACTTTTTAAGTCCATTTCTCCCAACCCTACCAATAATTTTTAGACTGTTGAGACAAAGTTAGGTTTTAACAGCCGATGTACTGAAAGGAATTTTCAGCACTTCTGGAGTAAAACGACCAACATTTTAAACAGGATCTAATATGGCGGTGAAACATGGTGGTACCAATGTCAGCGATTTGGTTTGTCGTTTATGGACCTGGATGACTTGCAGAAGTTGAGGGAACCATGACTTCATTTTAATTGGGCCCAAATCCGACTAAAATGAAGTGGCACGACCTGAAACATAGTTTTAATTCTCAAAAATAAAAACTTTGTAGAGAAGAGTGGGCCGAATTTTATCCATAAAATCTCTTTTTGTTAGTTATTGGTAAGAGATTGACAGCAACTATTGCTACTGAAGGTTCTTTGGAGAGCAATTACTTTAAAACACATGGGAGGTTGCCTTTTCAAGAGTTTTTAGTAAATGACATATTCCACAGAAAACAACCTCTTAGATTGTCCGGTCACAATAACTAATTCCCCAGAAATTTTTGCAATAAACGATAATATTGAGATTGAGATTTAATATTGAGATTTAAAGTAAAAGTAGTGAACATTTAACACTGGAACTGGAAGACATTTTGAAAATCCAAAATAAATAAAATAACAGAAATAACAAATAAATTGAATTATAAAGTGTCTATAAGCAAAACTGTCCTTTTAAAAAAAAGGACTAATTGAGACCAAATCACCAGACTGAAGACTTTTTATCATCTAGTTTTTGGTAGACAGTGAAGTGATTGAGTCCTTTGTATTGATTCATCAGTTATTGTGAGAGGCCTGATTTTAGATCTTATTTTAGTTTATCGTGGTCTGATATCAAAATTTGTTTGATGATCTTGAACATTCAAGTGTGACAGAAACACCAGAGATTGCAGAAAATCAGGGTTGTTCTTCTCATGTTCTAACTTTTCTGAAAGACCAAATCCTGCCATGTGAAGCGGTAGGAACAGCTGACGAGACCCCTGGGTCCCTCGGGGGCCCCGGGCTGGGAACCTCTGCCTCTTCTTACAGTCAGAACTGCTACAAGTTAAGAAGAGAAAGGAGATTGACTGAAATGTATTATACTAGTGTCAATCAGGTAAGCATTCCCAAGAAGAAGCAAAAAGATGTTTAGGTGCAGATTCCCACCAGGACGGCATACAAACCTAACCCAGGCAGCCAAAAGGAGGAAGAAAAAAAAAGAAAAAAGAGAAACTCATTTTACTGGAAAATTGTTAAATCGAGAAATCTTTGAAGCACAAAGTCTGCAGTCGAATGGACAACAAATAAGGCACACAAATGGGGGTCAGAGGTTTTTTGTTTCCTGCCGTGAATGGAGGAACGGTGACCGAGGAATGAAGACAGAGGAGCATTTAAGGGCCCACAAAGCTGCGCATTTAAATAAACAGTTACGTCGTTTTCCTTTGGGCCCAATGAAGTCCATCAAAGAACATGGTAATGCTCCACTGAATGGACGCACGGACTCCCAAACTCCTGTCTTTTCACTACGTGTGAAAGAATGTGACATAATAAACACACACACACCCACACACACACACACACACACACACACACACACACACACACACACACACACACACACACACACACACACACACAACATCTATGTCAAAACTAACATAAACTGAGCCTTAAATATTTTCGGCCCTGGTTACAGCTCTAACCCGGGGGTTGCCGTGCGGGCCGCTCTGAGCCCTGCAGATGTCATTATTTGCTGGAAGCCGATGAACCGAACCGTCAGGTAGTAAAAAAAAACGATCACTCACAGATCGGGAACTGCTGCTGCGGGAGCCAGATGCGTGACCGATAATGAGACGTCAGCCCATAAAGTTGAGTCCATCAATGTTCTCGTCAGCAATTTCTTTTTTTTCTTTTTTCTTTTTAACCGTCACCACTAAAAACTCTGGAAAAGTGTTCAAGAAATCATATCTTTTTCTCTTTTTTTTGAGGCATTTTATGGCTGCTGGGTTTTACTTCCTGTTGACGGTGACGTGGGTCTATTAAAGCGTTTTCAGGCAAGAAACAACACCCATTACAAATCCAATAAACCCAAAATAGGAAACCTCAATGGCAGATTTAATTCGAAATTTTATTCACATTTCCACCGAGTGTGGAAATGTCTCTACCAGTTTTGCACATCTGGAGACCATATTGTGTTTTTTTTACTCCCCCCTCCCATTCTCCTGTGTGAACAGGTGAAGCTCAATCAGACTGGAACATCAGTTCTCTTGTCTTTCCCCAGATTTTCATTTGGGGTTTAGGTCAGTACTTTGACTGGACCGTTCTAACACATGAATATTCTTTCATCTAGCTCCAGAGACAAAAAGGAAATGTTTTTGATTGTGGATGCAAAAAGAAGCAGTCATTTTAGACGTTTGTCTGTTCGTAGAGGTGGGCGAATTGATCCAAAAATATTGACAATATCGATGTCTGTATTGGTACCGGATTCAATACAACCCGTGCATAAGACAGATAGTTCAATCTTTAACATTTTATTTTACTTTTGTGTCGTTTATCAACTAGACCTCAAAAAAAGATTTTGGTTCGTCTTGGTCTCAAACTATTTTTTTTGCACTCAAATTAGGAAACAAAAAGCGGACACAAATCATGTTTATACAGCATTAAAGTATTTTATAAACTGAAAATTCTGTTTTAGGTTTGAACAAAATAATTCAAAGGAAAAAACCCAGTTTGGATTCCCGGCCTGGTGACTTTGCCGCATGTCTTTCCCTTCTCTCATTACCCACTTTTCTGTCAACTAGTTGTCAAATAAAGGTAACTAGAGCCAATTAAAAAAAAACTCAAAAAGTATCAGTATTGGCAAAACAGGACTGCAGTCCTTTATTAAGGAGTTCTTATGCAAAACAACTTTAATATCTACAAGTCTCTTTGAAGTAACTGTCCTCAAACTATGCTACACATCTTTTCTCATTTTCTATATTTAGAGGAAATGCTCACCTCATTCTAGAAAATTGTTTCTTTTACATCGGAGGCTTGATTTTGTTCTAATATCTGAAAAAGAAAATACATTTAAGCTAAATTTTGTTAGCTTTTCAACCAAATATGTAGTTGCATGAAGTCCATAGTTAGAAACATTGTTCGCTGCAGCTCTAGGAGTTTTGTGAGGTCAGAAGTGGCTCTTTGAACAGAAAATGTTGCTGACTTGTAAAAAAACAAATGGAATATTTGTTCAGCTTGTTTTTTGTTTGCTTGTAAAGACCAGAGAAACAAACATCAGAAAACAATATATATGCAAGAAAATAAAAGTGGGAATAAGAATCAAACATAAAAACAAAATTATGTTTTATAGTTATGCAAAAAGGAGAGGGGAGAAGAGCGTTAAACGCTCCGATCGACTCGTCCGGTTCTTGCGTCGGGCCTTTCTGTTGAACTGCAGCGCTCATGTTGGTCAACCAAGGCAGTTCAGTGGTCTGAAAATGAGACATCATTCTCACAGAACATCGGACCAACTTAATCCTTCACACCAAAACAAGCCAAAACATTAAGAACAAGTGAAGATTACATGATCCTGAACAGATGTCCAAGATCCCCCTTTTTAACCGTTTAGTCGGGTTTAGCTGTGCGCATACGTACGCATTCTGAAAATCTTGTTTACGACGTGGGCTCAGAAAGATTCTGGGGCCCGCTCGGTCCAGTGACAGGTGCTACCCGGCAGGCCCCGGCCCCAGCCCCAGCCCCGGCCCCTGCCCCTGCCCCGGCCCCAGCCCCAGCTCCAGCCCTGAACGAGACGCAGCTTTCTCGTTCACATTCCAACTGCTTTCAATTTTTTTACTAGAGCCCAGGGGCCACTGGAACCGCTCCGACTTGGGTTCGACGGGGTCTGGGCCTGGATTCTCAGGGCCGAGCCAGGGCCAAATTGGGTGGCAGTGTGCCGCTTTGCTTCCCACTCAAGACATCTGCTCTTTCAGTTGCTATCTGCCATCGTGGCCTCAGGTGGTCTGGCTTGGTTTAAGACAAAGGGGCCGATGAAACTGACTGATCCTGGTTAAAACTCAGCAAAGAAGCCTAGAAGCCGACAGCGTTTGCTCTTATTGTAATCTGTCTTCATAAACAGGGTGGAGCCAGACGAATTATTTTGGCTTGTTTTTTGGAAATGCCGCCTGCTGTCTGCCTTCTCTTGGGGAGATTTTACTTTCTGCACACTATTCAATTAATACTACTTGTTGCAACATTACTAGTGCTAATACTGGACAGGTCTATGAGAAAGCTGGGAAGGTTAAAGATGCAATATCGTTAAGTTATGTATCAACTCTAGACTTTATGGGGGCCACATAAAGAAAACCTTTAAGAAAAGATGTGAAAAGATGTTTGATATTATTTCATCTTTAAGGTGTACTTATTGAACAGAGACACAGATAATTATAAATATTTTAACAGTTTGCTAATGGGTAGTTTTACCGATACATTCTGCCACAACTGGTCATATTAATGACATCTGTGATATGGATAAGGCCCAAAATGAAAATAATTTTTGACACCCCCTGGTTTCAGATCGCAGCATGTTCTGTATTAGAACGGCCCAGCCAAAGTAAAGTCATGAGAACTGGTGTTCAGAAGTTCTCACCGGCTGTGATTCACAAAGACGAGAAAATTCCTGTGTGTATGTGACTAAAACTAGTAAAAACAAAACGAAAAAATCCAACTTGAATTGAAATATGTTTCTGTAAGGTGGGGAAGTTTATATTTACCAAAGTGCTACTAAAATATAAATGCACACCACACTTTTAAGATTTTTTTCTGTAAAAAGAAGACATTTTATATATTTTTCTTTCCCTTTTTATGCATTGTTTTGTATTGGTCTGTCAGATCAAATCTGAATAAAATACACCCAAGTGTGCCGTTCTGGAATGCCAAAATATGCAAAAGTTTCAGGGGTTTGTATGAACACTTCTGCTCTAAATGATGGAAAAAAAAACTCAGAATAGATGGCTAGAAGCAAGAGGGGGTGCCGATGATGGCAGCGAAACAGCAATGGGGAGGAGATGATGGATTGATTGAGCGGATTTGAAAGTCCCATATGGGAAGACAGCTGTGTCTTATTCAGGAATACAGAGCAGAGGCCAGAAAGGAATTAGCGAATTAGCGATCTGCAGCGTTTCCCATGTACGTGTTAATTAGACGTGTTTGTGTATCGAGAGCAGAAAGAGGCTCCTGTAACACATAGCAGAGCCGAGGGGTATGTTTATGCAGATGTGAATTGTTACAGAATCGTCGGTAATCCACTTCAAATGACTCTCGTCTCGATTATGAGCCAAGCTGCCGCCTTGATAGCCGCAGCGGGAGCCGAACAGCCTCCAAACGGCTTCGTTCGTCAGAGAGGGGAGCGAGAGTAACCCGCGAAACGGTCTGCTCGAAGTAAAACCTGCTAAAGTTGGGGTTGTAACCTGCGTGTGTGTATGTTTATGTGTTTGCTTGTGTTCGTGTCGTAAAAATAGATGTTACGGTACAGCTAAAGTACAAAAGCACTACAGGTTGATGTGTTTAATCGATGATTTTTACGACACGCTGCGTTTAGCCTGCCACGTGGCCGAGCTGCGTTCAGGAGCCCGGCTCTCCTGCCATCGCCTGTTATCTCTGGCTCCGACAGTGAACAGCATTTATCTACTTCTGGCCAGTAACACCTAAGTGCTGGACACAGTTCCAAGTCCCTGTGGCGATAAGATTAAATGGTGAATTAAGTCAAAACAAAAAGCTACCAAGAATGACAGACTCGTCGGTTCTGCCGACTTCAACGGGAATATCGGATTGTTCCAAAGCTTTGCATTATAGTGATGCACATCATTACTGTTGGCAGGCCAACAAACAGAGGGGGTTTTGGCTGATATCTAGAGCAGCACATTTGAAAACAATAGTAACTTACAGCGCCTTGTTTTCACTTTATATCACAGGTTGTTATTTTTTAAAGGGCATTAGGATTTTAGGCAATAAACACCAAGTGGTGAATATTTGTAGCAAGGCCATTGCTTTCCTGTAGAGTTCTGCTGGATTCTCATCTCCCTTCACTTCTCCCTAGGCGACTTCTGCCATTGAAGTGAATTCCTCTGGTAGAATTTCTACAGGTCCAATCAGCAGTTTACACTCCAGACCAGATGGTGGTGGTAATGCACAATTGGTGGTAAGTTTGCTTCAAAATGCTAATTATCTTTGTTTAATTATAAACAGTGCAGTACATATATTAAGCAAACTTACATTGGTTTCAGAAATAGTTATTTGATTCATTTTATTGTGACGTTTATGATTATTATGATTATTATGATTATTATTATTATTATTATTATTATTATTATTATTATTATTATTATAACAATCATTCAACTTCATGTTATAACTGCATGGAGGCTCCGTTTGTTGCAATTTAATATAGTTTTATTCATAAATGTAACTTGAGCGACAGACCACATTTTTAACTGGTGTTTTTCCAACAGTAAGTGCTTAATAAATATAATTTGAATATAATTGGACAGAATTTATTCCTCTTGTTAATCCACCATTTCTCTTTCATACATTGTATTTATTCATTGTTAGCTTTCAGGGCCCTGTGATGGACAGGTGACCTGTCCAGGGTGAACCTGCCTCTCATCTTATGGCTGCTGGAGATGGGCACCACCAGACCCCCTCACCACCCTGCAAGGACCAGCATGGATGGAAATATTTTAAGGTAGTTTATCTTTCTTAAGAGCAAACTTAAGGGAGGCCCTATGTCAGCACTCAGGCAATACATTTTACCTCCTTAAAAGTTCAGTATGTGACCTCTATTAAAAATAAAGAAAAAGTTTTTAATATAGTCAAGACTGTCTCCATGTTGTGACAGCATGTTGGCAGGCAGATAATCTGTGAAAGAGAGAATTTCCACCACTTCCTCTCGGAGAAATGTACCGCTCTTTATTCGTCCCAACCAAAAACAACCAATCAGAACCAAGAGGAGAGATGCTGTCAACCAGTCTCGTGCACTCGCTGCTACATAAATTAATGGCGGAGAAACAACTTGGCGTTACAGGAAAACCGTTTATCCGCTGTCCAGGGGTGGAGCTATAGGGGGGGCTGGGGGAACCAGGCCGGGGGGGGCCCGGGTCTGGAGGAGCCAGGGAGGGAGGAATGGATTCAAGTCGGTCGAATGTCGGACTATAGACCGAGAAAGTGAGAAAGTGCGCCCCCGCCTGTTGAGATAGGTGTATTACTGTGATTGGTCTGGGGGCCCGGAAATTTGCCCCGCCCCCCGGCCCGGCTCCGACTTGTTCCGCCACTGCCGCCGTCATTGGTCTCCATGCTAACTAACCTTAGCATTCATGACAAGCTGTGCTAGCTGCAGCTTAGCAGAGAGAAGTTGGAGGCGGGTTGAATAAGCCTGCAACATGGAAGGGTGACTAAGACCCGCCTCCTGCCTCTGATTGGTTGTTTCTAGTTGGCACTAGGAGAAGGGGGAGGAGCTTAATTTTTTCACATTGTTAAACTCATACCATACTGTCACGACATAGTTTCAACAAATATGTAAAAAAAGAGTGTTTTTATTAATAAAACATATATACTGCAACAACTGATTGCAGTATATAACTGATTAAATTAAAATCCATGACATCATTATCTAGCTTGTTATGTCCCGCCTCTCCCTTCTCACTTGTCACAGCTGGGCTGCAAGCGTTGACGAACGACTGGAAAGTCTTGCTCGACTCCGCGCTGAACCCTCACCCCATGACTTCACAGCCTCCTATGTGTAATTCTGGTGGATTACTGCGGCCTGTTGATAGTTCCTCCGTGTTCCCCGGTCACAGGCAGCACCTAATATGTTAACGGTCCCAGAGAAGTAGTGAATGTCCAACGACATGGCCCGCTAATCAGCCCGGAGAGAAAGAGGCGAACTATCTGATGCTATCTGAAACTTGCAGAGTGAGCAATTTCCCAGCCTTTACTTTTAACAAAGGAAACCAATTAACAGCCGGAGGGGTGGCTAATTCTCCTCATTACAGACGCCTGACAGCATTGGTGGGGCACCACACAAAGGAGGAAATTATACTGGGGTGGAAGAAGAAAAGCAATAATTTTGACTCTGTTGCTATTTCTGAACTGTATTAAGTATTGGTAATTAACTTGAGTGTGGACTCTTCATGGGGAGTGGTTGTGTCAAAGCAATAATTTTAAACTTTTATAGACTTTAATAATACAAAGTGGTACTTTCTTTTTTGTTTCTTTGTTTTTTTGAAGCTGTAGTATTGTTATTGTATTGTAATTGTGTACTTGATGCTAGCAATTCTAGATAAATTCCCTACAAGGTTAGAAAAACACTAGGAATTGAGAGAGCCAAATAATGAGGCCTATAGTGTTTCATCCTCATCCTTTATTTACTATTTATTCTGGCATTTTCTTTTATTTACTTATTTATTCTTTGTTTGCTTACCTCCTCCGTTTTTCTTCCCTCCTTTCTCCACTTTTTTCCAAAATATGTGTGATGCTAGATTAATTAGAGAATAGAAAATTAATTGAAATGAGAAAATAACTTCCAAGATCAAAAGAAAAAAGCATATCCTAATTTACATATTAATCAGTTTCATTTTTGTTGTGACACCAATTCATTATGTTCTTTGTTTTGTTTTGAATGTACCCTTTTTTAAAGAATATCTACATGTTACCTACATGTTTGTTCGTTTGGTTTGTTTGTTTGTTCTCCCTGTTCATTATTTGATTTCTATTGATGTTATTTGTTCTATAAAAACAAAGAAAAGAAAAAGAAAAACACTAGCTGCGTTTCCGTAACAAATGTGCGCAAATCTTTGTCTCTATTCTGCTAATGTTGAAAAAAACACAAACTCGCTATTGCTGTATTTGCAGTAAATGAATGAAATTAACATTGGCTGCGAGTCACTAAAAAACCCCCAAAAAACAAGGCATTGATGTGGCGTTTTGGGTAAATTGTAGTCAGCGATTTTACAGAAGAGCATGTTCTGTTGAATCCATGAGCTGTTGCACATTGTATGGGGAAAAACCCCCCAAAAACAAACTATCATCCTCCTACTACCACTTCCTGTTGTATTCTTTGTCATTTTTGCCAGTAGTAACTTTGGGTTGTTGCAGATGACTCGTAAGAAACGAAAAAGTGTTTCCACCGCAGTTTTGCTAAATACACCTATATTGAAACGGCCCAAAGAAACCCCCACCATTTCCTAACTGTGCCTTTATTCAGCCCATCATCCTGATGAGGGATGCGGTGGACAGTAGGAAGGAACGTCTCCGTTTTAACCAGAAGTAACCTGCAGCGAAACTGGACTCAAAGTGACCTTAAAAAAATGGTGTTTTGTCTACAAGGGTGTCCACCTTGTAGACAAAACACCGGGTCCACAAGAGAAGAGCCTGATAACTGGAGTTTGTACCGTCCATTCTCTAGGAACAGCAAGAGGATTGTTGTGAAAATATGGCACTGCGAGATAAGATGGCGCTCTGTGATTTAGAAGTCGTTTAACAATCGCAGGCAGAAAGAAGGCCTCTTGGATTCAAAGTAGAATTGTTTTGTAGAACGAAATAAAAGAGATAGCCAAAGATTCAGTAAAGAAATGAACACACTGATACATCTTTTTTTAATTGATGTATTCTATTGAATTTATTTTTGTAATTCTAATTTCTGCAATTTTAAGGTAAATAGAAATGTCAAAAAAAAAACCTTAAGGATGCTATCAACCCGTTGTTGGTTTAAAGTTACGTCAGAGATGGCTGTGTTTTTTGTTTTTGTTTTTTTGTTTTTTTTGTTTATTGTAATTGGAACCAACCAAATTGTCAGCGTCTGCATGTCTCCTTCTCACGGACACTAATGAACTCGGGGTGAAAAGAAGTCTCCAGGGAACTTTGTCCAACCTTAGCAACGAGATAGTAAAGAGGAAGTTTAGAAGTGCTTTGAAACGCAGCCCTAAACCCAACTCTTGGTCTAACGCAGCATCTAACCACTTCCTGCTCAGACACACCCAATTGTTTGCTCAGGCTTAATGAGGACTGCAAGTGGCGAGAAGCTCAAAATAGTTTTGTGAGGACAGTCGAGTCAGAAACAGAGAGGCTAACTCTTTTCTTCTTCTGCTGACCCGACCCGTCTGGTTTCACCTTTCCTGCCTCGGTTCTCCGAGGCTTTTTTGGACTCCTGTCAAACTTCATAAGCCGGATCCAGAGTTATTTCCACGGGCCTCTCACAACCCATGCTCATCCATCACTGTGATCTCTATTATGGCGCGAACTTCCCGCTGCGGTCATGGACCGTGATAACTAGACAGCGTGGAAACAGATGTGCGCAAAGGTGACCCGAGCGCGTGCTGAAAATGAAAAAGGTGAGCAAACACCTTTGTTAATTATCCAGGTTTTTTTCGCGGAGGAAGTCACTCATGAAGCCCAGGGTTCAAGGAGGGGAAGGCCAGTCGCTGGTCGCGATGAATTCTTGGCGTGTTATTATTATTCCCAGCCCCCCAGGGTTTGATTTGTGGTGCTTACAGTGTTTAGTCACAGAGGGATGACCCTCGAGTCGTCTGTCATCTTCAGGTCGGCCACAGCCGCACTTTAAAAGACCGCCTCACAGTGGCATATTGCTGCCTCACCTTTTTCACCCTTCGGTTAATCCATCAGTTTACCCTGAGAGATCAGGACATCTTTAACTCAACGAGCATCGACTTTTCCTGATTGATGCTTCGCAGAGATCCAGGGGCTCTTGAGTGGAGCGGCTGCCCGCCTGCTCTTGTTGCTGAGGTGGCAGCGTTATGCGTTTTCCAGGCACTTAGTGAAATGTTGTAGTATAATCAAGTAACTACGTTTACTTCACTTGTCAAATAATTTGAAATGCTATACAAAATAAAATGCTATATACAATAAATATGACTTTAAAAAATGCCTCTAAAAACTCCTGCTCTTTCTGAAACTTCAGGAAGTCATCACAACATGGCTCTTCTGTTAACAATTTAAAATCATTTTTCCAAGCGTTTCACTGAGGAGTAGCTCGTATAATGAGCTCAGCAGATGCTCAGCTCCACCAGGTGTTTGCTCATTTCTGCTGGCTAGTCTGAAGGAGCTGAGTGGTTGAGAGCTGCTCTGTGAGACAGAAGCTTTGAGACTTCAGCTCAGACAAAGAGTTTTGTCCTCTTAAGGCGGAGCTAGGTCCACCCAGGTGTTTCACACAGCTGAATGGTTGCCATGAGAGATTAAAGGATTTCTCAAACACGCATGAAAGAATCAGGGAAACACTTCTGGTACATTTTTTGATGAGGGAACAACTTAACATGATGTAAAGCTCAAAAAAGTCAATTTTTTCTAATACTACTCATTTAGTTCTCATTGTCTCCCGTTTGTTTTCACGGCCGTCATGGAGGGAAGTGTGATAAAGTTGCCTTTTCTTTGCCCGTCTATGTTTAACCGATGGGCTCCTCCTGCTTACGTGGGACTTCGGGCACCCGGGCGATTGTTTTACATGAGGTTACAGGAAGGTCAGACTCGGGATCGATGGGGAAACAGCTCTGCTGCTCTGAACTCTATTTCTGCCAAGCAGGATCCACTCAGAGGAGCCGGGATATCGGAAGCCTCAAATGGGAGGATCGTTAACATGACTGGGGGAGGAAGACAGAGGAAGAGGAGAAGGAAGTGAAACGAATAAGGGGAAAAAAAGAGAGCTGTTACTAGTGAAATTTGAATCAGACCATTGGAAAAGGCTCTAAAGGGTTTTTGTAAGATGTTGCTCAAGCTAAGCAGAATATTATCCTGCAGATCTGTTTCACAAGTCAAATTACAAAATACTGACTAGCCTGTCATTTAAGTAAAGGGATAGTTCATGATCTTTGACATGAAAATCTGCTAAAAAGTTGTAGTAAAGTGTATTCATTTCATTTCAGCGACAAGCCAGTTCAAAGTGCTTTACGTAATAAAAATAAAAAATAAATAAATCATACGGTAAATTATGAAGCAACCAAAGTAAGTAAAATTGATTAAATGACGCAGTGTTTTTTATTCAAAAGTTAAACAAGTCAAGGTTTAAAGTTTAAAAGATAAAAATAAGCTAGAATTCTTAATCAGAAAGATGGAGATTTCTCTCTAAATTTGACTTTAAGTTCCAGTATAGTTGCCATATATGTTAACTTTGGTTGAAAGCAGAAGTAAAATTAAAAAAATGTTTATTTCCACTTCTGACCACCTGAACCTCATCAAATCCATCATACGCTGAACTATACAATGTCCAGTTGCAACAATGTTGCTCCGGTATTTGAAAGTACAAAACAATTATATTGTTACTCTGGTTACCCTGGTTACTTAACAGATTCATTATTAAATCTTCTGCAGTTTCTTTGATCCTGGAACTTGACCACAGTTAAAGAAGACTCAACATTATGTCCAATATTATTGAAGTTTTCAGAGGCAAGCAGAAGCAGCTACCAGAGACGTTTTCTGTTTCACTTACTTTTAATATGTTCATATCTTAAATAGTTAAATCCCAAAATATCTCCAGTGGTTTTTCCACCATAGTTTGAGAACCCAGGGAGTTTTAGTATAAACCCAGATTATTCTGAATGCCGAAGCTAATGACTAGTCCGGGAGGATTAAGACCAAAGTGCTCTTGTCTTGCACCATCTTAAGCCTCCAATTTCCAAAACGTCAAAAATAATCTTCCTGTTTGACACACGTACTGAAAATGGAACATGTGAACAACCGTCTTAAATATACAAAAAACATCTAACAAAAACAGTAAATATTTTAATTGCCTGAAGAAGGGAATTGAAAGCAGAGCTGGAAAACCTTCTGAGTTCTGAAAAAGCTTCGCCGTGCAATAATGTTCACAGCGTCTTATAGGAACCTCGGGGGGATTTTGCTTTAATGTTTCCTTTCCTCTCTGCTGCGTTGCAGAGGGGCGGATATTGCAGATTGGAAGCATACAGGGAGTTTAGAGCGTCTCACACCGATTATGAGCAGTGTGACATTCACATTTTGAAATGCTGAACCAAAACGACTTTAGCTTGAACAAAGCTCTGAAGTTTGGTTCTGGTTCCGCTGACTGTGAATGAACAGAGCAGCCTCAGGGCGCTGGAGACCAAAGAAGAAGAAGAAACATCTCACCTATAGTTCACTTATGCAAGTCAGAAGCTTTTGACATTTTTGAAAATGTGCTTGTTTTTTTTAACTTTGCTGCTTTGCTGTTAGAGCTCCAGCTGATGAGTAAAAGTATATTTTTTTCATGCTTTACTCCAAACTGCAGCTTCACATTTCTGCTAATATTCTTTATATTTCATCATTCCACCATTTAGCTATGATTTAGTTCTGGATGTAAACATTTCAGCAGCAGAAGTAGTTCTGCAAAATATTGACAGTAAGGTGCGGAAAACACACTTTCTAGAGTTTACTAAAAGGACAGAATTAAGCAAAGTCAATGTCTTTGAGTTTTACGTTGTGTCTTAATGTTATTTCCTCATGAAAAAACATTCCTGGAACGTTGCCTTGATTCTTTCACACATGTTTGAGAAATCCTCTAATCTCCCATAGCAACCATTCAGTTGTGCTAAACATGTGAGTTCTCCTAGCTCCGCCTTTGATGACGTAGCTCCTCGGATCTTCAACTGTCCTGCCCAGTTCCTTCAGACTAGCGGCAGCAGTTAGCAAACACCTGGTGGATCTGCTGAGCTCATTTACGAACTACTTCTCAGTGAAACAGGTAAAAATGTTGTACAAGAGTTAATAGAGGAGCGAGGTTATGACTTCCTGAAGTTTCAAAAAAGAGCAGAAGCTCCTTAAAGAGCCAGAGGTCCGATTTCAAGGAGTTACATTACAAAGTCAAATTTCTTTTAAGTCATATTTGATATTTGCAGCATAATTATAGCAACCGGAGGTAACATATTTACTTGATTGGGCTTTAAAATGGCACTATGTGGCTGGAAAACACATAACACTGCTCCTTTCAAAAAAACTAACTGAAAACTATGCGCCTTTTTCCTTCCACCGATTAACTATTTGGTGTTTGATCCATCACATAAAATCCCATTAAAAATTAAATTAAATTAAAAAAAAGATTGAAGTTTGTGGTTGTGACATTTTAAAGGGGCATGAATGCTGTTTATACGACCTTTTCCCGTCTACTCTGTGCCCAGCAAAACAGATCCTTCAGCAGTGCATCAGCCTTCTCTTTGGTTCCAAGTCCATCTGTTTGACTCTAACCATCACAGTGAGGAGCGGAGTTTCGGCTGACGCTGTGGGAATAAAGCCATCCGAGCGTTCGTCTTCATGCGATGCGTTGCGTTCGGCCTGCGCTCAAGAAAACATCTAATTACTGCAGATTGTTTTGGAGGCCTTCGACTTCGGCGCGGCGGTTTGGCACAGGCAGCAAAGCCGATCCTGAGTGATGCATGTTTAGTGAGCTCTGACACGGCCCTTCCTTACTGAATAATCACATGTCGTTTGGGGGCAGGAAGATTGATGCTGCTCCCAGTGAACTCTAGGATATCCCTGTCCTCAGTCGGGCAGCATTCTGGGGGTTTGTGGGAAACGGGGGGAGTGGAGGGAAGAAACCACTTCCCCTGCTTGTTAAACAAGACCATTAAAAAGCATTATGCGCCGGTATCTGGAAAGGCTTTTTTGCGTGTCATTGCTTGCATCTGTTGGAGGGCGTCTCTGGGTTTCGCATTTCTTTTGATTATTTTAAAATGCTGTAAATCTGCTCGCCGAGTGTTGCGGAGGTTAGTGGAAACAATGAGGCCAAAGAAAAGACGCGGCGGAGGAAAGCGAGAAAACTCATGAAAGCATCCGACAAACGCCAGGCAACATCAGATATTGTGTTTTTTTTTCTCGTTTTGGAAAAGAATAAACTGTGTAATTCGATTATAGTTATTGACAATAAATAGCCAGCACAAGCTCAGTGAAAGGATGAGGAATGGAGATCAGAACTGATGTTTCTGACGGTGGCTTCAAAGTGCATCCTTCCCAACATGCTGCACATCCCGTGATCTGAATCATCCAGAGCCATGTCATATACACAAACCCAAATACTGATCACATGCTGGATTAGGAGGTTGAGAGAGATTTGGAAGAGGCCTCATAACATCTTTCCTTCATGGGTCAGCGGCCTGACAGATCACTGGTTCTGTGGGTCGGATATCTTTACAGTAATTATCAGGTAATCACATTAGCCTTTTTCCCCTTTCAAGACATTTAAGGAACTCGATAGTTTTGTTATGGGACGTTGTCAATGGATCCAGGGTTGGTGTTTTTGTGAGTGCTTCACCGATTAGTAAATCCTGGACAGTTTCTGATCTTTGATTTCTGTAAAGCACTGACCTGCTGAGTCAAGTGTAACATAGAAACAACATTTTACTAGAACTGCAAGCAGTTATGAACAGGTTCCAAGCCCTAACCAGCAACTGCGGGCCTCACTCCGCCCTTCTCTGCACACATCCTGTCAGCCTGGCGTTTCCATTGATCATATATTTACGCAATTTGACATTTCGAAAATAAATTAGCTTTATGGAAACCTGCAGATTTTGAAAACACTTGTCATTAAAACGTTTGAGGTGGGTATCAAAGCTGTCTTATCGCACAAAACTGCAATGGAAACACTTTTTTCGCGTCACATTAGTCACATGATCAACAACCGGATGTTGCCACCGGCGCAAACCATGAAGAAAGAAGACAACAGGAAGTAGTTGGAGGACCATGGACGTTCTTAACGACACATCGCATAAACAAACTTATCCACATGTGATTTTAATTGCGTTTCTTATTTAATTGGAGCACAGCAATTGCCAAATTGTGTATTTTCGACATTAGCTGAATATTGACAAAGTTTTGCGTACATTTGTAATAGAAACAGAGGTGGTGCGTCTTTTATCATGCGGACCGGGTTGGACGTTTTTGGGACAGTGCTTCCCTTAGAGGTGTTCCCATTACACTTCATTTAGCTTCATGGGTGACAGTGAACAAGTAACTCCACCTTGTGGCCAAACCTTTTCTTGCACAATCTCTTCTCCCAGTCATGAGTGGCCAGTAATTATTTTACATCAGGAGCAAAAGTAGATCCGATTCACATCAGATACAAACCAATATTTTACACAAAGTAAAATATTGGTTTTACTTTGTGGGATACTATTACTATACAATGTGATGTAGTATTATAGTGCAACATTATTAGAACACTTTCTTTTTAGCCACAGATCAAATATTGTTTTATTATGTTGTTTTTTATTGGCAAGTTGACCATATGCTGATTAATAAGCCATTTTAAAGACAGATTTATATTCTTCTAAAAGTGTTGGAGAGCAACAAACAGGTCTGAGCTGACAGCAGCTTGTACAATGAGAATAAACAGAGACTTTGTAAATTTGTCAGAATACAGGGAGTCATCAGATTTCTTTGGATCAAAAACCACTGGCGCAGGAATATAAACTTAGTTCCTTACTTTTAGAAATGGAGGAGTAGTTGTTCCACTTGCTACATTATTCAGACTTCTTTCAATAGCTTAATTAGAAACTTAACTTGTAACTAAATCCCTTTCAAACATTTTTTTTCTTTAAATGAGATCAGAGCTGTGGCAGAGCCAGAAAGCTTTCATAGAGGTGGCCAGGCTGGGACCGTTGTTCACGGCGGTGGCCAGCAACGGATCACGCCAGAACCACAATATACATATTCTCAAAGTAATTTACTGAAGACTGCTAATATTTTCTTGAAGGCCTTGTTGTACTAATACATAAAAGAGTATATCAATGTTTTCACTGCTGCCACCAAGTGTGCATTGAGGGGAACTGCATATTCCAGAGGCGAGCTCTGCTTCTGAGTTACCTCACCATGGGAACAATCACGTTGCAGGAGAGGAACCAATGAGTGGCTAGGGTCACTCCTGGCTCCACCCCTGCATCAGAGCATCTAGGAAACTTTACTTATTCATGACTTCCTGTTTCTGTAGTGTGTAAAGATTACATGACACCCATTTCTCTTAGTCACTCTTCAAAATAGGAAAGACGAGAGGAAATTCTGTTTAGGTAAGGCTGATGTGTCAGGAAATAGACAAACCTTCACCTATATAAACTTGGCAATGGCTACATTCTGATCAATGAGTAAAAATGGCTCAAACTGGATGCAATTAGCAAAGATTTTGAATTTACGTCTTTACGAGAGCAAATTGTAGTAGATGGAGCTGTATACATGTACAGCCACCGAGAGTTTATTCAGAATGCTGTTTGAGTCACGTGGATTAAGGCAGAGAAGTGGAAAAGACATACAAAAAAATAACAAAACATCCTGTTGCTTCCACTTTATTGGTGTTGGGAAACAATTAAAGTCACTCTAAAGTTGGTGCTGATGCAACTGTGGAAACTCTTCAAGAGTGCTCCATAACACAAAAGTTTTTGGGGGGTTTTCCACGCACATATGTTAATTTCAAAATTTCATTGCTGTGCCATTATCTTTATCTGCCACAAAAGAAAAGAATAAAAGGAGTTTTTCCTAGAAAATTTCCGTGACACATTGTGGTCTCAAAAACCTGGCAGTGCGCAGTGGAGCTAACATTCTTGGACAACCTCCGTTTGGGCTCTACCCAACGCAGCAAAGCCCTGGGACCAAGTTCAAGTCGCAGGTCTGGCACAGAGCAGGAAAAAAAGGGGGGTTAATGTGATTAAAGTTGCGCCTGGATAGAGACTTCCCCGTTAGAAGTCAGAAGAAGAAGGATTAGATTTGTCATATGCGCAGAGGAGCCCTAGCTGTGGTTGTCCACACTTCGCTGCTTGGGAGGAATCTGTGAAGTGAGTGTCTGTGCTGTTAGGGATGTTCATCGGACAAAGTAATATGAGGGCAGCGTCAGCTGGAGAGGTACTGGGCTGACTGCCCAGAAATAACACCCTCGCACGCACGGATATTATAAAAACAAAAAAAAGCTTGCAAGCCGTTGAACACAGACGGCGTGTTATGCACTTCCTTGCGTCTTGAAGGCCATGAGGTATGCATGTTAACACATGATATTGTCTCGCATTGTTCCACCACCATTCCAGATCCAGGAGATGTCCCTCTTATTAGGTCAGCTGAAAGTGGAGAATTAGCACAATCCCCCCAGGCAGGGATTTATCCCACATCTCTTCCAATTAGCTCCGAGAGCTCCAGGAGATAATTGCAGTGTACTGGGAAGAGACAGTGGCTCCCATAACCTCTCTACTGCTGTTGCCGCTGCTTCCTCATTCCTTCTTCTATTTAACGGTGACGTCTGCACTTCCTCATATAGAAAGACGAAAAAAAGGAACTTAGAGTGTAACTATAGGCTCAACATCTCATCTCATGATTAATCCAGCTCCGCAGCAAGCAAGCGAACCCCCTCCACCCCCCTGAGCCTGGTTTGGCTAAGTACTTACATACGCTGCTAAGAGTTTGGAGTTGGGAGAAGTTTTTGCATGTGTTGTCATTTATAGCACGATCATCTTTAATAACAGGGAGGGATTAGCGCCACTGGCTTTTGATCCTATAATCCATGCTCCTCAAAAATCCCAAATTCTATCAGCTTGCCTCTCTCCGCCGGACCGGCTGATCTGCTGGGAAAGACAGAAATTGACCTCAAATGAGGTGCTGTCCTGTGAAATCCCCGACAGGTGACAGCCGTAATTCATGGCGCAGAGGAGAGCAGTTGGTCTGATGCGGGGCCACGGGAGATGAGCCCGTTGGCTCACACAAGGGCCGTTGTCAAGGGAGATTAAAGGACCTCATAAATATGCCTTTCCATTTTTTGGTGCCATATATCACAGTGCTGCATTAATCATCACTACCCATCCATAGCATTGCGATTGCATGCGAGATGAAAGCTGAAGGACTTCATCTCTCCACCTGGAAATAACAGAGCATGCATCACCGTTTCTGCTTCCGTGCAAGTATATTTGAAAATTTACAGAAATGTTTACTCTACAGTTACCGATTTGGGAAGACTTGATTTACCTTTAAGTAGTCAAGAGAAAGAAATCAAAGCAAGATGGAAAAATGATTAAAACACTTGGAGAGGACTTCCTCTGGTCTCTTCATTAAAGTGACACAGACTTCCTTCCTCGGCATTGTTGGGATTGATGTTCCACTTTCGTTTGCGGCTCTCTCTTCTTCCACGCAGAGCCTCAGACAGAGGGATGGAACGATTCGGTTTCAGTGGCTCCGGATCGCGCACTGGAACTAATTAACCAGCCAGGCCTCAGTTTATGCTAAACGATGTCTGAGAGCCCCCAAAGCAAACGACGGGAACTGACATTATGTCGGTGTGGGGATGAGAGCAGCCACAAAAAGGTTTTCGGTGGCAAACACTGACTTGGTTGCAGGAGCTGGAAAGTCTTACTGGCACACGCTGGCGCTCTCTGCATACTACAGCTGTGGACCATTGCTTTGCTGGCAGATTGGTGTGTTTCTTGAGGGACTTTAGTGGGATTAGATACATATAGTAGAGTTGGTCTCAAAACAGAGATGGCGACTCAAGTTTGAGACTCATACTGAAGTCACAAGTTTGAGACTCGACATAGACTTGTGCCCTGGCTAGACAAGTGATCAATATTGAGGGAAAGGGTGTTTTCACTCCTGAAAACTGGTAGACTCGGTTTGATTGGGGATACATTTTTGATTGATATGAACATTGCCATGTTCTACAAACAATGAGATTAAAGTTTTTGTCATTTATTGAAGATCTAAAAAATTACAGCGCCACACCAAAGGGAAAAAAAACCTGATAAACAGGCATAAAACAACTTTAAGCTGCTTATATTTTACTTTTCCTCACTCAGTGCGTCTGTTTTACTCTACATGCAGATCCATTGCCATGGTAACCAACAACACCTTTGCTAACCCCACAGAGGAGGGAGTAATACCAGAATGCCCTGCGCTGCAGTTAGCTTCCTGCTTTTGGAGCGGCTGCTGGTCCGCTCGCATTCAAACCGTGCCAGAGTTCACTTCAACCGAACCGAGATCAATGTCATACGGACCATTGATAGTCCGTATGAAGAGTTCGATTACACATTCACACCTCCAAAGAACCGGACCTTCTAGATAAACAAATTACTAGAGTTTGATTAAAGCGAACTAAACTGGGCTGGTGTGAATACAAACAAAATCCATCTGATAAAATGTTCAATAATTTCCCTGAATCCGATCCAGAACCATAGGCAGTGGAAATGCTATGGTAGCTTAATCTTTCACGGCCGACTTAGCTCGGTTGGTGGCATCAACCAACTTGCCAACTCTTTGGTTACCTAGCAACAACAACTTGTTAAATATCATAATCAATTTTTATAATATTTCAAAGCAGCCTATAGCAGACCTTTTGGACGGTGAAATAAATGTTACATTAAAAGACAATTGTTGTAGACTTGAGGCTCAACTTGGAAAAATTGAATATTTCCACATATTGACTTTCTCCCTTAGAGGTTAGCAACTAATTGGGTCATACAGAAGTCACCTGATTCGTAGCTTCTCTGCTCACAGGCCTGTGGGGACTGACAGGAAGTGAAGCTGGGGTCAACTCGGGGCGCCTTTCAGAAATTGTAGCGGCCATAAAGCAACAGACTCCTGAAATACCTGAGTGACAGATTTAGAAACGTCAAGCTGTGCAAGGTGAAGCCGAGCCGTTTCAAGATGCTGCTCCTTCCAAACACCAAAGGAAACAAACGTTACCTGCAGGAAACTACAGCACAAGGTGAGAACATGAGGGAGTTTGAGACTTTTAATGGAGGATGTCATTAAATGAGGTTCATGCAGTGAACTACAAGCCTCATTCCTTGTGCCTTCTTTTATCTTCTGACACTTCAGAGGCTTCAAAGCTTCAAACCACTACCTACTTTCACATAAAAAATCTATGAGTCTTTGATTCCATGCATAATTTTTATTGAAGAAAAGAAAAATCTCAAGCTACTTGATATACGAGAGCACCCAGAAATCGGTCCGCAGGTTGTGGCATCTGCGTTGTTATAATTCTGATATCTGCAATAGGTTATTCAAAATATAGTTCCAAAAGGGAGAGGAAGGTTTTATTTCCAACATGAGAATACATTACCCAGATTCCGGCAGAGCCGACGCTGACAGTTTAATCTACTTATGGAAACATTTTTGTAACTTTAACCCAGTGAATCCAATGAACGGCCTACAGTGAGGCTTATTCTGAAGATGTTTATTTGTGTGATATACTACTTCACGGTAAAACAGCACGCCATTACAATGGTTTATGCTCCGCCGTAAAAACAAAGTCCGTTTGGGGAGAAGACGGAATCAGTTAAAGTGGAGGAATGTGGAAAACTCCGGTCGCTCAACAGAGTCTCGTTGGTCCGAAACATTTAGACCTTTTTTTTTTTTTTTTGTTATTTATGATGTTGGATTCCGGACTTTCGGCGCTCCCCTCCATCTCACCTTCTGGGTTGGGAGGATTCCACAGGAAGCCTGAGACCAGACTGACTAACTTCTGGTAATAGATAGTGAACAGAAAGGAATGAATTCTCCCCCACTGGGTGAGTAAAGCTAAAGTTTTAGAAGAAAAGTGAGCTCAATCAGAGTAGACCTTTTTTTTTCTTCTTCTGGTTTGTGCTGCCTAACAATAACCATTCTAGAGAAGTGACTGCCAAAGCCGCAGCTCTTACATAGGAAACTGTGACCATCTGTGACGCAGCTGCCTGCAGTCAACACGCCGGCGGAACCGAACCGCCTGCATTCATCACGGCGTGCCGACCTGGGCATTTAAACCCCTCTTACTGGATGCGGTCTTTCAAGGTCACACAATCAGTCTGGTTCCATTATCAGCCTCCCGCTCTGACGCTGCCATCCCGAAACGCCCAGCCACTCCCGTTTAGCGTTATGTGACCCGTTCCCACTCGCAGCTGTCGCCAGAAAACCGCGTGGAATTCCCCCCGAGCTCTCGGGGAGGGGAGGGGGTGGAACGGGGCCTGTGAGAAGGGAAAGCTACTGTGCGGACGGGCCGTCGTGTCATTACGGGCTGCGGCGGTTCTCTGGTCCGAAAGCGCCCAGGACGCGACCCGTATTTTTGTCAACCCCGTGATCAGCGACCAGCCTAATTACACACTAATCAATCAAGTGTAATGAGACCGGAGCGCTTGCAGGGTGGGGCTGCGCTCCACGCCTAATCCGCTGCGTCTTTTGAAGGCCGATTCCGCAACCACCCTTGTTTTATTCACACACTAAATTTTGTTTAATGTTGCCGGGTTTTTTTTGTAGCATCAATCAAAATGTTACATGACAGAGGAAATTAAAGATTTCGGCCTACTACAGTGTAGTGTGGTGGACCGAGTAGAAAACAGAGGAATTATTAGAGAAATAAGGGTTTAAGGTTTTTATTTAACCCTAAAAATTATATTCTCTGAGCTACAGTAAGCTACAGTAAGACTTTAGAATACAACAGAACAAATAAAGATGATATTGGATGGTATAATGGGAAGTTGTAGCTTTTTTTTTTTAGCCATCTAAATCTTGGATATAACTCAATACTTGTAAAGACATGACTATACAACATATAGAGGCTCTCTTGACCCAACCTGTTGCAGCAAAGCTTTATTTCTGGACTTGGGAGCCCACAGCTAAGACAAACGTCTCCTGATAGAGAACTTCTAAAACTGTAAGCCATCTGTCCGTGAAACGGTTTCATCACAGGACCAACAGTAAGGTAGACTGGCCTGAAAACAATGAAGCCATTAACCTCAAACATCCCCGATCTGGATAATAAAGATTTCCTACACCGACTTGTCTTTCACTCTACTCCCACAACCTCTCTAGGACAACCTCTGAAACATTTGTCCCCTTCTTTCAGCTCCGCAGTGCTGGCTGTGGTTCTTTCATGACATTTCGGTAATTAAAGCCAAATGGCACGCTCCGCGATTAGACTTGCAGCTGCTTGCATTTAATTCCATACAATCAAAGTGTCCTGTTGAGCTGTCACAAGCTACCAAAAGCCATTTGTCACAGTGGTGGTAAGAGAAACATTTACGGCCAGAAAAGATGGAGCTGCTGTCGTTTTCAAGAGTTTTGTTGTTTAGAAGGGAAGGCCGTCTCAAAAACCCAAAGTAGCTGTTGAAAATGAAGTCGTTGCCGTATAAACCATATTTTACATCAATCTCCCCCAAGACTGAATTGTTTGTCAAAAACAAAAATCAAAAGCAACAGACTTTAAGAATCAAACCCTGTCAGAGATAGAACACACATACAAGAGCTTAACGGTTCCAGAGTTGACACGTGGGGAAAAAAAACAAACAACCCGAGTGTTACCTGATATTCTGCACCCCTGTGTCATAGGTTCCTCCAGATGGGCTTTTTTTTTTTTTCCAAAACCCTGTGACCTTTTGAAGAGGCGATGGTGTTTGATCCAGTGAACAGCCCCTGAAAGGTCTGAATGCAAGCTTGTTTTGTTTTCAGATCTGTTTCCTCGTGTTTTGACTGTGGTGCATGTCCACCAGCTATGGGGTGAGCTCATGCTTTTAGACATTACACCTCGCAAAAACACAGCGTACGTGTTAGAAAGTGTTCAACCTCCTTCGCACTGATACCCTATGTTATTTTAAGACAATATCTCAAGCTTTGATCATCTCGTCGTTCAATCTGTTGTCTGAATTTGAAAAGAGCAGTGACTGAACCGCAAACAAGACTTGGCTGTCCACCGAAGCCGACGGGCTTTTAGGTCAAAGCGTCATCATGTGTTAGAATGGCCTAGTCAAGGTACAGACCTAAATTAAGTATTGGGAGGTTTCAAAACTGCACAAGTTCAAAAATTGTGTGCTATTTTTGTTTTAACAAAGAATGGCGAAAAAGAAACTTTCTGTAAAAGGAGTGGAGACATACCATAATACCAGGGCAAAGTATCCCCAAAACTCTGAACAGAAATACAACCCACACTTTTCACATTTCTTTTGAAAAAAGAAGGGACAGTATTATGCGTTTTCCGGACACATAGTGCCATTTGATGGCATAATCATGATATTGGACCTCTGTTTTCTTAAAAACTCCTGCTCTGTATGAAACTCCGTCTTCAGGAAGTCATCGCAACATCGCTACTCTATTAACCCTTTAAAGGTTTTACAGAGTAGATCGTATAATGAGCTTGGCTCCACCAGATTTTGCTAATTGCTGCCGCTAGTCTGAAGGAGCTGATTGGTGGGGATTGCTTTCTGAGTTGGAAACTGAAGCTGCTAGGAGGAGCTGTGCCTCGAAGGCAGGGCTTCGTCTAACCAGGCGTTTTGCACAGCTGAATGGTTGCCATGGAGATTAAAGGATTTCTCAAACATGCATGAAGGGAACAAAGCAACACTCCAGGTATACCTTTAGTAAGGGAATAACATAACATGATGCAGAGCTTTAAAAAACCGTTACATAATACTGTCCCTTTTAAAAATTGTTTAATTTTTTTTTTCAAAAAGGAAAAATAAACATTACTTCTTAATGAACTATAAAATATAATTAGGTTTGAGGTTGTAAAATGACAAAATGTAAAATCGGTACAAAGACTTTTGCAAAGAACTGCATGTGAAGTCATCAGTGATGTTTCTGGTCGACACCAGCACTTTGTTTTCTCTGCTCATTTTTCACCCTCACATCACATCTGCTCCTCGGCTGAGTAATAATGTAAGAACAGCTCTGTTTTTTTTTTCTTTTTTATCATAAAAATTTCCTGGCTTTGTTACAGCAAATAAAATAACTGAGGGGTTATAGGATAGAAAAGCACATCACTGAGGCCTGTCTGTCAGAATGAAATATATTCCTTTTCATAAAAAAAGAAACTTTCCGTCTTGTCTTTTCTTGACTGTGGGCACTTATATCCCACTGGGTGTGTTATTTCATTTCTTTGGATGCAAGTCATGAAATTTTAACGCCGTTTGAGAAAGTTGTTCCAAAGTGACGCCGTGTTTGGAGGGCGACACGTCGGGAGTCGGTATTTCAACGTCTTCTGGAAACCAAATGCTCTACGAATAACGGCGCTTTCCAGATCTTCTTTCCACCGTTTGCGCTTGCAAAGACACCAACGGATCGTCCTTCTGAGGGAACCCTGTGAAGAAACTCCTCCACTTCAGCACCGAGGGGGCCCCCCGTGTCTCCTGCATCCTGGAGACGAGAGGCCTAAACATTTCAGCTTGAATTTAGTGCGACTGTTAAACTGTTCTGATGTAATTACGAGCCATTAAATGAAGAGTGGGATTGCCCTGTCGCCAGTGGAGCAAAAAAGTCAATCCACATTGAAGGTGATTCCAGGAGATGCGGGGGCTTGTCCGGGGGGCCTGGCGGACCTCACACGCTCCCAACGCCAAACTGGGACTCCTGATGACAGAAACGTTCACCAGCTTCAGCGTGCAGGCGCAGACCCGCGCAGCACAGGGCGACTTGATCGCGCTCCCAGCTCTAAGAAGGACCAGAAGATAATCCCAGAATTTACAGAGCATGATGATTTGATTTAGCATCACATTAAGGGAACTCGCTGGCTGCGCTGCCGCCTCAGCATGAAGGCCCTCAACAGCAGCTGAAAACGTTTCTTATTCCTACTCTCATTTACGATGTCAAACTCAAACTTCTGTGTGATGGTGATGTTTCCGAAAAAAAAAAAAAAACACACAAAAAAAAAACAAACCAGAAATGCACTTCTTCCACAAGGATCAACAGCTCCGCAAAAGAACAAGCTAAAAATACTGATTTTCTCAAATGACTTGGGAAGTCTGACTTGGCAGCGGATCAGTCAGAGGGGTAAAATTAGATGGTTAAAATACAGAGAGAAAACTGAGATAATCACAAGAAGAAGCTGGAGAGAAGGCAGAGTAGAGAAAGCCACCAGGGCAGATTCCTTTACCACACTGACACACATTTTCACAACGCGCACAAACATAAACACACACACACACATGCAAGCAGTGCTCTAAGGTGTTAAAAACAACAACAAAAAGGAGAAGTGTTACTTTCTGCACCTTATTTACAGAGAATTAGAAGCAGAGTGTGTTGCATTTTTATTTCACGATTGGAAGAACAATAAACAAAAACATCCTCAGGTCAAAGTGTAAAAGGGAGCATTGATGTATTATCGTCATCAGCTGTTGCTCTGTTTGTTTTGCTGCTTTGCTCCATGTTTGGCTCTGTCGAATGAAGCAAAGATGCACGAGTCATCTTCAACAAATCCAAGTCAAGTCTTGACTGAAATAAACAAAGTCTCTGATCTGATGCATGTCAGACCTTACAGACATAACTGACTTCATGATTTCATTACAGGTTCCAGTCTGGAGTGTAGATTTACACCAAGATAGGAAGTAAAATCTCATAAACTGGTCTCATCTCATGGTTCATTTGACCAGGCTTCTCAGTTGAAGCGTCAGGGTTGTTAAAGCTCAGTGATCTTATCGGGTTTCCCCATCATTCCTTGCTGTCAGACTCACAGAGGAGTAAGAGCTTCGGTCATTCTGCTCCTTTTCCTCCTCGCAGAAACATCCCTTCTTCTCCTTGTGGGGAGAAAAGAGTAAGGCTGAAGAGCTGCCAGTGTGATGGGTGTTACTGTGTGCTTTAAGATGTGTTGTGTTTGGTTTTGACTTCATCTGCATTCTAGAGAGAGCCTTACACAACAGCAGAAAGAGGCAGAAACATTATATTCAATTCTGAAGTCAGAATTAGCTAAATTAGCTAAGTTCACTTAGCTAACTTCAGTTACTCAAGTAAATTGGCTTTAAGTAGCTGAAATGTGGCTAACATTCGATTAGCTGAAAATGAGTTAAGGTTTTGCTAACTTTAGCCAACTGAATCTAGTTGGAGAATAAATTAAAATTCATGATTTTTCTTAAAATTAACATTTTGATTTAATTTTTGCCTGGCACTCAAAATGCAGTTAGCTTAAGTCGATTTGCTTTTAACCACAGCTTCTGCATGGCTTTAAGGGCGACGTCTTGCTCCACCCAAACACAACATCAATAAAACTGCTTCACCTGGTAACCTTGTTAGATTAACGTATACATTAGCTTATTGTGTGAAGTTGTAACCAAGTATTTTCAAAATAAAACACATTCCTTTGAGGGCCGACCTTTAGTTGTGTCAGATTTATACATGGTAGTGAAGAAAATATTAGCAGGGTTGGACTTCAGGATATGTGCAAAAGAATTTGTTAAAAATAGTCTTGACATGTCTTGACTAGAGTGATATGTTGGGTACCTGCCTGGTCCTGTCCAGATGGATGGGTATGGCAATGTTGTATTTTGACAATCAACATTTCTGCCTTCACTCTAGCAGCATTGCTTCCTTAGAAACAAGTTGACAGTCTGGCAACAGGGACTTGAGCAAACTCTGGCATGAATGACACTGAGTGGTCATTACTGCAGACGGGGCAGATGGACATATGGTGGTAAGTGGCAGGTAGTAGAAAAGCAGGTCAACAACTACTGACAAGCTTCTCTTGTGCCTAGGCAATGATGAAATGCCCCTATCTGTCATTTGTTGTCATGGTGGCAATCTTGACATGCAGAGATGTTTCGGAACCACAGTACATATTCTGAATCGATAGACTTACCTGATTTAGGACCAAAGGTTTCACTACCAGAGATGTAGCCACCAACTGGATGTTACTGTGAAACAAAGGCCGACAATCAATATCAATTTTTTTTTCTTTTCAATAAAATCTCCAGAATAATATTTGGCAAGCTGACGTTCCCTGAAGGGTCATAAGTTGTACCACAGAAGTCTCGCACTTTATGTCCGAGATATTCTTCAAAATATTATGAAAGCATAAATCCCTCCTCTCAGTTAACTCTACTGTTAGCTCACCAGAAAACAAAAAACTATCATGTAAATGTCATCCTCCGTAACCACCCGCTAAAGTTTGCTGGATTTCCTGAAGACGTCTGCATCCACTCCAGATTGTTGTGATCATGCTGTCTCTGTAATAGTCTGGCCATTTTCTTCCTGCATTAACCACAGTTTCATTCCAACAAAAGACTGACATTGTGATGCAACCCACTCTTAAAAGCTTGAAGAACACAAATCATAAATGTACAACGTTTGACCTGTAATTAAGATTGGGCAACTTAGTGCAATGGGTTCAGAAACAGTCGCTATAGAAACGGACATGAGCCGTATTCATCACACTTAAACTGATTACATTAAATGAAAGTCTCCATGAGTCGCATCTTACTCACCTTCTTAACACTTTTCTTTTGTACGGCAGTCCTCACTCTACAGCTAGAGCTCTGCAGGTTACTTAGCTTCTCGCTGCTCTGTTCTTGCCGACATAGAAAGGAGCCATCTTGCATATGTATGGGGATTTGTCCTGAACAAGAGCTGACCTGTAGCGCTCCGATGTGGTGAAGGGAAGTGACCCAGCCTCCCACTGGCATGACTCCCTTGCTGGTCACCCAAGAATATAGCCCTAATTGAATTCAATGGAGACAAACAAGTGTTAATTGGGAGAATAACGATGGCTGCAGCCAATTATTCACAGCAGAATCAGCCTTCAAAAAGAGAGAGGGTGGTCAGTGGGGGGCGGGGGGGGGGGTCCTACCAACCACAGGCCTGTTCTTCCCAGCAGGAAGAGGAGGAAGAGGAGGGAGGCAGTGAAAGCTGTGGTGAGGAGGCTGAAAGGAGGGAAAAGAGGGGAGGGTTTTACAGTTTGTTGTGCTTCTTTTCTTTGGAAGGAAGCAATAAAGCACTAAAGTGCATGGTAAAAAGGGATAGTATAGAGGTCCCCGGTGCTGTGACTGCCCCCTCCGTGCTGATGGTAAAGAGTTGCAGGTGGGGGAAGCTCGGGTCGGTGTGAAGGATCATCGCTACGAGGCCTCTGTGGGTTTGAACTGAACAAGTGTTTGACTTATTTAAGTAGCGATGAAAGCCGTAACCCAACTCTATACGATTACAGAGATGCAGGTTAAATGCTTCCACCATTAAACAAGCTTGTGACATCACTATGAAGAAACCAAAACAGTAATGCCTTAAAAAAAAGGTCAGGTTTCATTTTCGACAGCGTATGAATTACCCTGTAGACAAACAATATTGCATATGAAGAGAGCTGCAGGATCCAGATATTCATCTTTTTATTGCAGTCCAGCAGAAGTCTCTCAATATTTAAAAAGTAAAGCGAAGGTCTCTACACCAGCTACGCCTTCTTAAATTTCTTATTGCTTTGTCATAAATTCTTCATGAGACAATATGATCACAAAGTATTTGGAAATAAATAACTCCAAGAGGCTTTTCTGAATCTTTTTTTGGAAGCCTTTGAGGCTTCAAATTCTGAGTAAAACTGAAATATTTAATGGTAACGTTTAAAAGATAAAAAGAACAGGCACCAATACTTATTTTATAAACACCTTTTCCTTAATTGTTGATATGATTTGGATTATGAGTCTGTAATAAAATCTTATACTTTCAAAGGAATTTGCTCAGATATTTTCTTTTAAGCATTCAATGTTTTTGAAACTTTTCTTTTATTCCTTAAACCTGTAACCAACTAGTGACACAAACGTTTTTACCGTTTCAATTGGACATCATCTTATTTTAAAAGTATTCCTAACGCCGCATTAAAGTGAGGAAAGCTAAGCTACACGCCGCCCATCTTCAGCAGACCATAGCAATTCAAATCCAGAACCAAGCAGATGTAGTAGGTTCATTTGTTTCCTAAATTCGCAGTCAAGATGGAGACAGGAAGAAAAGGCTCTCAGATGTTACTGTCATATCGTGTCTTTGTCTCTGCAAGTCATGTATTTGTAGTGCCATCGGTTTGCTACTCTCGTGTTAAATCTGCGCTTGTTGCCCTTCGAGTTTCTATTAAGAGAAGTGTGATTTTTTTTTCTTACATGAGCTACAATCATGAGAAAAGGATTTACTGACAGGAAGAGATTGGTTTATTTATCGCTACAGAAGGGTTCAGTGAATGCGCATATGAAACTGGTGGGTTCGGTACCTCCAAAAAGGTTAAGAAGAAGTTAAAGAAACATCTCTGAATCTTGCTGGATGTAGAATGTAAGCTAGCAGCTAGCATCTTCGTTTTGTTTGGACTTCGGTGAAAGAACGAAAGATATATTTTAATCCTATTTTTTGGCATATTTTTGCTTTTACAAACACTCCCATTTCGCAACATCTTCTGACACTTCTGCCCCTTTTGGAAGATTTGAACTAAGCATTTGTGTGGTCTTGTTTTGAAAAGTCGATGAAAGAAATTGAGTCTGAAAGAGAAATGAGGAGTTGCCAAACAGTCCGGCTATCTGGTATGTGCTGGAGTGCGTTCGGAACAGCATGTATCACAGCGTGTGGCATTTTGTATCTGGATAAAATCTGTGATGAGGCAACCAAAGCTACTTGGGGAATGAAATGGCAAAGGAGAAAAACAAGGAGCAGAAACGGCGGCGGCAGCAGTTTACTGACATTTATCAAGCCGGCCCGTTACGGCGTTGATATTTTGTTCGTTAGAAAAAGCTGACATGAGCTCAGGTCATGCTGGTGTTACACTAGGCAACGTTTAAGGACGGATGAACACTACAAACAACTTCGATTTTATTCTTTGATGATGTGTTTAAATGAAAAACTATTTACATCATTTCACAATCCTTTTCAACACTCAATATGGTAGACTTTTCAGCCAACATTTAGGATTTATATTCTGTAATTTGAATACAAAAATAGAAAAATATGCGAGAAGCTTATGATTTTTTTTATCCACGTAGTAAAACTTTATAGAAGAGCAGCATAGAAACAAACACATATGAATTACCAGATGCAATAAATAATATACTAATGGACATTTGGCTTCAACAACTAAGGCTTTGTTTATTTTTAAAGACCATCTTAAGAACAACTAATAAATATGGTCAATTGTGTCTAAGTATATGCATACTTTTTAATAAAAGATGCCAGTGTTTTTCATTTTAAATGTATTTAGAAAGGAGGCTGAATCAATAATTAGCGATATGATCAGTGTTATGATGCATTTCTACATTGATTTATTGAAAACTGGAACGCTGTGGTTTTCCTTTCATGCTGTGATTCATGCAACCAAGAAAATCCAGATGCAGTTGAGGAAAAAAGTCGTCACTATTTAATTATTTAGGAAATCCTGAAATAAATGGTTTTCAGCTTTGATTTTTATGATGTATATAAAAACAAAAATGTGCATAACAAGAGCATTCTTGTCTGATTAGTTAAACCAGAAGTCAAGTTAACAACTCTGGTCATTAAGACCATTTCCTGTCAGTCGCCTCTATGAGAAGAAGCTTTCTCTTTTTCTCTCTCCATCTCTCTCTATCTATTTTTTCCCCTCTCTCTCTCCTCCGGGAACACAGCAGCACTTAATCACCCTCAGCATGACCCCGGACAGTGGCGCGAGTTCAAAGCTGCACACAACCCCTGCTTCACCCAGAAGAATCTGTCCAATCACCTCTGCATCCCACTGCTTCCCTCATTGGCATCTGTCCTCTTTCCATATATCACAGGTGAGCCCTGGCCATAAAGGGGATTACTCTGCGGGGGAACCGTGCATCCATTTCCACCATTAAACCCGATTCAGGTGCGCCTTCTCCTGCTCTCCATAGGCGTCCGGTGAGTAATGGATACCCTTGTGCCTCTCGCTGCCCTTTCTTATCTACTCTGGAGCCTGGAGACACTCACTGATTCACACAGACAGACGGAGACAGCCACACACCCGCGCACTAAAACAGAACCAGTCGCTTTCGGTCCGAGTCTGGATGCTTTTACACCAGAGGAGTGTGTTCAAAAGAGGAATTCTGGATCGTGACCCACTGCGTGACTGATTGGCCTTTTGGACCGCTCCGCGTCCTTCATCCCCCTGTCCTCCAGACACTCATAGACGCGTAATATGCTCCCCAGAGTTCTCCCATCGTGAGCCTTTGCGTTTCATTGTTCTTTTATTTCAGCCGGACTCGTTCAGGTGCCGATTTCCATCTTTGGAACAGGAAGGGCGGTTTGACTTTGCCATCAGCAGCGTGGTGCAGCCACTCTGAACTTTGTGAACAGAGCCATTAATGCTTCACTGCTCTCGCAGCGCTAAAAGCCCCTGTCACAGAGCGAGGCCTGGACACAGGAAGGGTTTTCGCAGCTACGAAGACGACGAGTCGCCAAACAGACCTCAGTGAGTGGATGTAGTTCACTCCGATCCGAGGGAATACGGGGCAGAACGGAACCAAAAGGTTTTAACTTTCATGAAGAAAATAGAAAATTATTGAGTTAAAAGAAGATTAAGAATCTTTTCGTAGCTAAGTAACTCTTTTGAACATGGCTCAAAACGCTTGGCACTCAACTCAGTTATAGTTTCATTCATTTTCATCAAAGAACGTCTTTAAAAAGACACCATACTATATTTTATTTCACCATCATCTCTTTGCCCTGTTTGAACAGAGAGAACAGAGACCAGGCTCCTGTGGCTGGTTAACATGTACATTTATAATTACTGAATGAACATGTCAAACAGTGGGTGCTTTAATTTGGGGGGGGGGGGGGGGGGGGGGGGGGGGGGGGGGGGGGGGGGGGGGGGGGGGGGGGGGGGGGGGGGGGGGGGG
>CAEGAF010122171.1:0-20555 GCA_903067075.1 Micropoecilia bifurca | reverse complement strand
TGCTGCTCGTGTTCTCACTAAAACCAGGAAGATGGAGACATAACACCAGTTTTAAAGTCTCTACACTGGCTCCCTGTTGCTCAAAGAATAGACTTCAAAATACTTTTGTTAGTTTATAAATCCCTAAACGGTTTAGCACCACAATATATTAAAGAGCTATTATTGCTGTACCAACCGTCTAGACCCCTCAGATCTTCTGGTTCTGGTCTGCTCTGCATCCCCAGAACCATAACAAAACAAGGAGAAATTTGGAACAAACTTCCAGAAAACTGTAACAAAATCAGCTGAAACACATGGGTACCTTTAAATCTCAACTTAAAACCTACCTGTTTAGAAATGCTTATGGCTAAATTAGGATTGGAGTGCTGGTTTTGATGTCTTTGATGTTTCTATTTATTAATTTCTTTTTATTCCTCTTTCTAATGATGTAAAAGTGGCGAGTGACTGAGGATCATTGCGCGCACAGAAAAACCCTGTAAATTCCAGACTCTTAACAGGTGAAAGATAGTGCACAAAAATCTGTGTAGGATGACAAAGTCCTAGCATAAAAATTCGCGTGACAGATGGATGGAACCTGGTGCTGCAAGGTTGGAGACCTTGTCCTATTATGCCTGGATAATACCCATGTTAAACGGACGGTGGAGTCCGGCGACGACAGGCACTGAAATACTTAAACACTTAAACACACAAAAGTATGTATTTTTTTTCAAAATCTCTTTTTCTTTCTTACTGTTTATTCAATGTCACATGCTCTTTTTATTTTTTCTTTAATTATTTAAAGCACCTTGAAATGCCTTGCTGCTGAAATGTGCTATTCAAATAAAATTTGATTAATTTGATTGATTGATGGGTCATGTACACTGATAACCTTTGAAAAACAAATGTAAACCTTGCAGCACTGCTTCATAAGCCTCAGGTGCCAAAAGAAAGACCCTCCAAGGATTTCTAAGAAATAATTTAGATAGGTAGCCTTTTAGCTGCTTCTATTATGCGGCTTCATCAGAGCTCCCTTGGCAAAAGAGGAAACATACAAAAAACTCTTTCAGACCAAATGCATAAACCATTTCACAGAAGACAAAAATAGATGGCTACTCCTTTTACACAGTGTAGTTTCACACACCCGCTCTGATTTATTTACATATATTTTTGTGTTTTGAACGTCATTAGTCCTTTTGAATAGGTTTGTGAGTCTAATCAAACTGTTCCTCCATTCGTAATTCAATAAACATTTTTTTTCTCTGCCTGTAAATCTTTTTAAGAAGATCCCAGTCTAAACAATTGGATGCACAAAGAGCTGAGTAGTTTTTGGAAAAAAAAGGTATTTTTTTTTAGGCGTATTCTTTCTCCACAGCTTTTATCTGGAGAAGTGCTGGTTTAACATTGTTCAAAGCAACTCAAGAAAGTGAAAGGACTGTTGTGCAATGAAAGGATTCTCAAATAAGCCGTGGGGCAAAATTGAACTTTGATCATGCAAAGAAAAACTACTAAACCGCAGAAACTGATGCAGCCTTTTTCTGCCTGTTTCTTGAAGCACTTTCAAAAGATCCCATACAGCAGATTCTTGTTGTAATTGTTTATATTTATTAAGAATTGAAAAGTTTTACACTATTTTGTAAGTAGTGTAAAGCTGCTGTGCCGCATGCACGTTTGGACAGAAGCTATCGACATGTTTTGCTTTATCATTTAGAAGGAAGCAGAATGAAGAAGACTGGAGCCTTCAGTAATGAGGTTTACGGTCTGCCTGATAGTGTGTTGCTTGAATTCAAAGCAGTTTTTCACCCCTTGAACCACCTACTCTGCCAGACTCTATAAAGGGTTCTGTGATATCTGTAATTAAAAAGCTTGAAGTTTTAAATACTAAATATTTTCTACAACTCTACACCACTACAAAGGAAAATAGTGGAGAACAAATTTGGTCAAAGACATAATGATCTAATGGCTTTATTGATAAATAGAAACTGAACTAGTGTGTATTGTAATCTGTGATAATTACACATTACTCTGGAAACCTTCTGTTTTAATTAATAATTACAAAATAATTATGTATTTTTTTTCTAAAGTGGTAAATTACATTTCTAAGTCCTCAATTTACCCACGTATGAATCAAAGCCACATTCTTTTTTTTATTTTCTCTTTTGCAATGCATAATTATCTAAACTGTTAATAAGCCAGTTGCTTGTAACCAAAACAGATTATCAAAAAATAAAACATAATTCAAGAATAACCCCTCCTAAAATATATTGGGATCAACATAAAAAAGATTTTTCCAAAAATAAATAAAAATATACTGTATATATAAAATATACAAATAACGTACAGTGGGTCAGAAATAAGGTTTTTGTATACGCAAATGTACAAAAATATTCTTGCATATCTGTTAAAGATAAGCCCACTGTGTGTTTACGTTTTAAAAGTAAAGCACTGCAATTGATTTTTGCACATGAATGTTTAACCACAAGTGTGTCTTAATGTGCATTCTTAGTTCAAGCACAAAGTATAACCTCGGGCATGTGGATAAACATCTATCTCAGAACCTGAGCAGGTTGCATTGCCACCACTCAGCGTTGGGTTGCATCAGATTGTGCTGCTGTTTGGACTTTTTACTTATTCTGCTTTCCATCAGTACGTGACTACAGACGGTGCTGCTTTGTTTTTCTGTTGTAACTGTCAACAATACAGAGTCCCCAAGACAGGAGAGCAGGTCAGATGTCTGCAGACATTACTGTTCTTTTCTTCAAGAAAGGGTTAAAAGATTAAAGCTGAGCTATTTTTTTATTTGTCTGCAGCCAAATAATGATTAATATCCCACTGTAGCTTCCTGAAAGTCGTTTTATCACACTTGTATGACTGAAGCAGCTTAAAAGGCTTGTTCCATTAAAATCTAATCATCATTGACGCAGTGTGATTGCCAGGATAACCCACCATGGCCATGTGGCACAGAGTTTCTACAAATTCCCACATGTGTGATTAGATGTATGCATTTTTGAACATTTAAAGGAAAAGGAGAACATTAAGTCAGAATAATTGATGATTTTGTACAAGAATGGAAAGACAATGTCAATGCAGAAGTGTGTTTGCATCAACTTCTCCGCTGATGTTTACAGACCGCATCAATATTTTCTCCAGTGGAATTGATAAATAATGCACGAGTGGTTTATCACAAGCTAGGAAACGTAATGTGTTGTTGGAACTCTCTGGAAACAGAAATAGACTTTTTCTTTTTTTTCTTCTACAAATAAGCAAAGCTGAGCCAAATTGGTTTCCATCAGTATAAATCAAGTTGAGTTCTTTTGAGAAATATGCTGAGCGAAAACACTGCTGGGCTGAGAGCAGAGCGTCTTTTATGCTCCAGAATATAAGTTATTCATACCATCCAGTTAAGTTAGTGAAAGTTTTGAGGGAGCAACTAACAGTGCATTCAGTTCTGCATGTGAGTCACTTTTAATAAGATCGCACCACATTTGTTGCAACGATTTGGCACAGCTGGATTTTAAAATATAAAATAAAATTGGTTGAAAAGAACAACCAATTTTATGTTTATTTTATTGGCTTTTGATGGTAAAACAAGAATGACTCAGCCAAGTTCAGACATGTTGAAAAGTCAATGTTCTTTTAATAATTGAAATCCCTTTTGAGAAAATATTTGGCACTAATGTAACCCATTTTACGATCACTATGCCAGTTCCATTACTGGAATTAATATTGGAAAGAATGACGACATTATGCTGGAAAGAGCAATCAGACTGAATCCTGATCTACTTGGAACAAGTCAGAAAAACACTTTCTGTTGGTGTTGATGAGTTTAAATGTAGTAAGATGTGAATCACCTGTAAACACCGTGCTAGAGAAGTTAGTTTCCACGTATCCTGCATTTGTAAAATTTCTAATTTTGCTTCTCAAACTTTCTCAAATCTTTCTGCAATATAAAGATAAGAAGTACCCTACATTGGCCAAAGTGTTTGTTTTTCTGCCTTCACACACACATGAATTTGAACCACATCCTATTTCAAAGCGTTTAATATAATGTGAGCCTGCACTTTGCAGCTCTAATGGCTGCAGCTGTTCTAGGAAGGGTTTCCTCAAAGTTTTAAACTACTGCTTAGTTCATTAGTTCAGATACAGCTATGCTTTCTTTTAAGTAACAATATTTTCATGACAACTGCAGATAAGATATAGTTGCTTTATTTGGCTATAAAAGGGCCCTATGTGTCTGGAAAATACATAATATCTCCTCCATACCGACCTGATGGGTGGACTGCTGCAGAGACGGTTCTCCTTCTTCTCTCCACAGAAGAAAGCTGGAGCTCTGGACAACAGGGAGACCTTTGGGTAGCAAGTCACTTTCTTGACATTTCTGATTGGGACCTTGAAAGCAGATTTTTTTTGTTTCTGAATATTTTTCAGAGGTCTACAGATAATTCATTTGATCTCAAACTAGTTGTTTCCCCTCTGACCTGCACTGTCAACAGTGGAGCCTTGCATAGACAGGTGTGTGGATTTGAAAAGCATGTCTAATCCACTGACATTACCACAGGTGGACTCCATTTAAGCTGTTGATGCATCTCAAGAATGTTCATTGTAAACGGATCAATGGAACTTTGCCATGAAGTTCTGAGCTCCAGACATGTGGATTCACATGTAAATGTGCTTTCATAATCTCACTGCCTTCTGATTTTCTATTTTTAATACATTTCCTAAAATATTTTCCACACGTTCGTCGTGGAAATAGAATTTTGAGGAAAGAGATTCATTTAATACAACGATGCTGTAACCTGTATAGCATCATTGTGCTGTACAGGTTACAGCATAGACCCCATTAGGGACAAGGCTGTAAAGAAAATGGATGATGGATATGCACTGTTTATAATGACATCTTATTACATACTTATTGCTATGAAAATGTTTTGGATATTTCCTGCTCTGCTCAGCAACTTCCTAATCTAAAATATAGTGAAAGCAAACTTGAGGCGCAAACCCAAGCCATGAACAAAAAGATGCTCTGAAGCTCTATGGAGATAATAATTTTCTTTTTTTTTCAACAAAAGGAGATTTTATATAGCAACCAGCATTACTTGATTAAACGTGGTCAGAAACAAAAATAACACATAGTGACATTTATTCATGAAAATCTATTACTGAGGAACGAAAACCACTTGATCATGTTTAGTCATCAAAACATTGTAGTTAGGTCAGTTGACAATAAGTCAAAAATGCTTTTTAACGTCAACTAAACGACAAACACAACTGCGATTTAATTCGGTTGTTTGGTGAAGTTTACACACCATCACAAAGACCACGGATTACAGCAGGCAGATCTGGATATGCATTTTAAATACCAGAATCTCTGCAGCACTGTTCATTCCAAAAGTGTAAACGGTACAACAAGAAGAACTTTAAACTCAGCAGCGAACAAGAGATTGATAACTCTAGCAGAAGACTCTGTCAACCAGACAACTTTCAGGGGAAAAAATGAAATAAACGCATGATGGAGGGATATTGCAAGTAGGTTGACTTGTTTCCAGGTGTCAATCATCATCTCCTTGAGTTAAAATATACCTGTAGCAGCACATTGGCTAAGTAAGACAAATCAAAAGAATTATGAGGAGAGTAACTTTATTGGAGTTATGGCTGATGTAGCAGCAGGATGGGAGCAGTGAATTTTCAGAGTTTTTCCATCTTTATTTACTCGATCTTCCTTTGTCCATCAAACAAACATGAAACAAACCCAAACTCCTTCCCTCCCTTACTCAGGCTGCGATAGGTTGGGTGAGGACTGACGTGGGTGAAACGTGAAACATGAAGGGGGAGGAAGAGGGATGGAGGGATGTGGGAAAGGCAGGACATGACAGAGGCCGGGAGAGAGGCAGAGAAAAATAAAGAGTTTCTCTAACCAGATATAGTCCCAGTGGTTCTTGTAATTATCTCCTCTACAACTTCCTGTAACTCTCCACTGTTTTCTGAATTGCAGCTATAAATAACTCCCTACCATATCCCCTCTACTCTGCACATTGAACCACCGAGAGATTAAGGGATGAAGGAAACATCACTACATCCTCTCCTTCCTCCTCTCCTTCGTTGCCCTCCCTCCTTCACCCCTCCAGACCTCCACCTCTCCCCCACTTCCTCTCTTCCTCACCGAGCTTCACTTGGTGGACGTGGTGTAGCAGCCGTGTGGGTGCCACTGCATGTCACGGATGCGTCTGATGGACTGCATCTGAGGGCAGGGAGCGCCGAATTCATTGAAATGCCTGTAGTCGCCCTTCTCCAGGAGGTACTGGCAGCCCCGGTACCCGGGGAACTGGTACCCCACCCAGCTGGGGAGGGAAAGAGGGAAGCATGGCGTGAACAGATCCAAAGTTTGCACTGAATATTATTTATTCATTTTGCTTACAAGTGAAGGCAAACAGAAGGGGGAAAGACGAGTGAGAGATAAGTGAGAAATGTACATAAAATCTGTTCAGAGACAGATGCAGAGAAATCATATTGGGCAAACAATCTCTCAGATAAAAACAACAAAAAAAAAAACACACATTGATCTATTTTGTTATGCCGTCAGACTTCCAGACATGGCCGGGTCTGCTACCCAGCTGTTTGTTTCCACTGGTTCACAGCACTGAGAACAAAGTAATCACAGCAGAGAAGAAGCTTTGTTTGCAACCACACCTCTGCGAACACATCCAGGGACGCAGAGCTGCTGACGTCCACGACACCCTCAGCAAGCTGCTGATGAAAAAGTCTCTATTCCTGCTCTCTCTCTCTCTCTCTCTGTCTGTCTGTCTGTCTCTCTCTCTCAGCTCAGAAGAGTTGGTGATTAGAAAGCTGTTTCTGCCTGTATGAGAATGACGTCACGGATGTGAAAACCGTCTGACACACGCAGCGGCACGCAGGCGCTGACTTATTTTTGACGCAGTAGTTTGAGAATCAGAGTGCAATGTTTTTTGGCAGCCCTGCTGCAATATGTATGATCTGCCGACTGGAAGATGCAAATGCGGAAACAAGTCTGGTGTGGTAGTCGGTCTGCAGCCTCAGTCAGGCATACAAAATCGACTGCAAAGCATTGCTTATGTATACTTGTTGGATAAGTTAAATAAGGTCTCAAGCCACATAGGTGAGACTTGAGACCTTATGAGACGTGCATAAGGTGCAATTTCCACCTTATGCATGTTCCACCTCGTGCTGTGAATATTGAATTCACAATGGAGGATGCAGTGACGTAAAAAGAGGAAGGTGATATCAAAGCCGTTGTGTCCTGGTGAAATAGGTACCAGATTTAGACATTTTTCATGACACCTCAGAGTTAGAAGCAAATTCAGCTTGTAGGTGTTATTTGTAGAAGTAACATCTATTAAACTTTCCCTCAAGAGGGGGTCTTGTATAAAAAAAATAAGGTTTTGTCATTTGTGGCTCTGCGAAATTTTTACATAGAAAAGGCTGATTTTAACAAATATTGTTGGGGGGTTTTTCATCAGTACAAGAAAAAAGTTAGTAAATCAATTGACACTTTCCAAAAAATGCAGAATATTCTAACCAATAAATGTATTAATTTTCTTTTTGGAAATGGTTGATGGTCTCTCATATTGCAGTCTTTTTGATGTGTCCCTTGTCCTAGAGGCTTAGATTACATGGTGAAACTGCCTCACTTTCATGCAGTCAGGCTCTGCAGAGCTCTGGACTGGACCCAGGTGTGTTGAGGCAGAGAGACATCTAAAGTTGCAAGACTCTGGCCCTCGAGGAATGCAGTCTGAAACCCAAGCTTTAAGATGTAAAAGAAAAATCAATATTCTGGTTCTTTTGTTTCGTCATAAAACACCTAAAATTCATGTAACGTCTTTTTCAAATCTCCTGTAAACTTTTTATGCTTTAAAAGCACAATGTGACTACTGACAAAATTTAATTTTGTGTTAAATTTGTAAGTTTTTGCAAGATAACGAATGTTGAATAGCTTATGTGACTTCTATAAACAAACTGCAAAGATGCCGTCTTTAACTTCTTCTAGTAGGAGGTTTCCTGGATGAATCAGTGTTTACGTAATTATAAAATCAGAACAACAGCTTCAACGGACTTAATAATGATTGCAAGCCACTTTTCAGTTCACTTGCCCTTTGGTGGCTCCTCTAGTTGTTGCATCTACTGTGTAGGAGTGTGGCAAATCCCCACTTAAACATCAAGTAAAGCTTTATGTGAGATGATCCTGGCGTTGTCGATGACATGCCAGATATGTAGAGGAGTCCTGGCAGATTTGTTATTTTTAATTTATCGCAAAACTTCATCACCGGCATTTGCAACAAGTGCACCTTGTTAGCTACTGAGCAGCTCTTTGCTGCGGCGCTTCTGCTGGTGAAAAAAAGACAGCCCTCCACAAAATTATTACTCTTTTCCCTTCTGACCAACTCAGTGTCCGTTTTTATATTAGCAATCTGACCCTCCACCCAGTAATAACCAGCGGTTACATGAGTGTAAGTACAGAAAGGAAATTTGTTGTTCATTGTAGCAGCTAAAGGCTCTCTAATTGGTGTCTAATTTGAGCTCTCATAGTCACCACTAAGCTAAAGGGTTATTTTTATTTATTCCAGTAATATGGGCTGAAATTAATTATCTATGCTAGTAAATCTGTAAGACCTGGATTTGATTAATCTACACTGGACAGAGATTCTTAGTTTGAGATTTACAAACCATAAATGTAAACATTTATGAAAGACAAAATGAGACATTTTCATACTTTACAGGCCCTTTTTGGATTACTATCATCGAACCATGAAAAGCACTAAAAAAATAAATATAAGTGAGAAAAATACACTGTCGAATCCTTTTCTTGTCGTGTCACAGATTTATGATTGATAAAATAACTACTGCGACATAAAGAAAATGAAAATATTTTGAAAATATTCTCCTTTCTGCAATAAGAAACCCACCCATATGGAGAAGATAAATCAGGACTGAGATATTCTATGCTGATTACAAATTGGGTTTTTCTTGCATCTGAGGATGCAGGATTAAAAACAGAGGTTTGCCCAGGGCCACATTCATGCAGGAATCACCACTGGGTCAATATTTATCCATAAAGTGATGAAAAACTACAGCCGAGATAAACTGAGACAAGTTGTTATACAGAAAACATCCATAAGTTTGACTATTTCTCTTCATCTGAAACAGTCATCTATGTGCTGCACTGGTTAGTAGAGCTGATGAGCAGCAACTAAGCACCCAGAATGCAACGCTGTATGACATTGGTGATCATTCCCCAATCAGGAATTATACAGATTAGCATTGCTAGCTGTACTAATTACTCATCTCCGTGAGCATTCCTTGGAAAAGGCAAAAATCTGCCAATATTTCCAAATCCAGCATGACAGAAAGACAGAATGAAAGAGAACAACTTTGGTCTCCAGCCTTCCTGGGATCAACTTAAATAATTGTGCCCAGTCCAACTATACATCCAAAATGACGCTCTGTGGCAAACGGCACCTTTTTAGTTGCAATAAATGAAAACTACAAGTAGAAAAAGGCAAAGGAGTTAAGTGACCAGTTCATGTCGAGCTCTTTGATGTAGCAGCCTGGAGGAAAAGCTGTAATTGCTTCTGTGGAAAACACAGTTTCCTTATAAATAGCCTTGTTACAGTTTTTGCTCTTCTTCTGGCTTTTTTTGTAAACACTGAACTCCTAAAGGTTATTGTTGTGTCTAAGAGTGTTGTGGTGAATGAGATCTGATGTTTTTTTATGATGGCATAAATAGTTTTAAATATTCTTTAATAAATTCAGAAAAAAAAACTTGCTTGTCAAACTTGAGGTAAAAATCAAGCAGGTAGGCCTTGTTACGAACCGTTGATGGTTGGAAACATGGGGTCAACTCTAAAAGCAAGCGCTTTCACAAAGGTAAAATAACTTTAAGATGCTCACGTCCCACAGCTGACCAAGATGCTTCCCACTCTGTCGGTGAAACCGTAGGCAGGCAGGCTGGGAACATCGTCATCCATGATCTCCATCTTACGACCTTTGTATTCTCCGACCTCATACAAACAGATCTTGTGTTTCTCAGGATCCTGCAACGTGTTGGATGAAACATACACAAAAAGAAGGAAAATGAAGAGGAAGTATAGAAGAGAGCAAGCCGTATTCACGAGTGACAGCATAGCAGAGCTCACCATCCGCACAGGCCTGAAGGACAGAAGGTAATCGTTCTTCTGGCAGCTGCTCCATGAATCCCAGCGGGGGTACTCGCCCTTTTCCAGGATGAACATTTCACCACAGAAGTTCATCTGTTCAAAGCCCACAAATCTGAAGAGTGGAATAAAGTGCACTAAGACGAAAGATGTGCATTGAATCTCTGATTATGGAAGCCTTGCAGTTATTAAACTGAGAGAGCAGCATTGATTACCCTTTGCGAGCGCTGCTTAGCCTTTGATCTCATGCTTCTGCTTGTCTACTCCTTCTCAAAACTGATTGTTGACATATTCTGGCCTGAGATGCTTCTTTGGGGATTCAGTGGGAAAATGAATCGTATAATGATGCTCTTCATTCTGTTGTTGTCTGTTATCGTGTCTTTCATTCTGCTCACACTGCATCTGCAGTTTCTTGGTTAGTGCATAAGCAGAGGAAAGTTGCTGCTGGTCAAAGTCAGATGCTATCTGGAAAACTGAAGCTCGCTCTCCTGCTGCACTCTGCGCAAATCGCTGCGGATAAAAGCCTCCCCTGACTGCCTGAAAGAGCAAAAGTATCCCATAATGGAGAGGAGCATCGGTGAAATCACCTGCTGTTTGCCCGGAGAAGTGGGGTTTCTGCGTGCAGTGCTTAAACTCGTGGGCTTGCGGAAGTCGGCGGTACTTACGGCCCACAGCAGACGCGCAGGGAGCGCACCCTGTCCATTCCCATGTCACACACGTTCACGCACTCGGCGGTGATGTCAATGCAGCGGCCCTGGAAGTTCTCCTGGTCGTACACGCACATCTGATGAACACAGAGCGAGGGGGGGGAAAAAAGGAACTGGTTAAACTGAGGTGGCGAAAACCTTCAAAATAATGGGTGTTGGGTAGAGATAGTTATGAAGAGCCTGTGTTGTTCTGGGAAGCACTAACTGGCCTCCTGGAGTGTTTTTCAGCCATTTGTGGCATTCGACCACCTGCTCAGGAAGCGGTAAAAACCAGGAGGGAGCAGCAGGTGAGAGCTCAGGGGGTAAAACCGTTAGGCCAGACGCTTCACACCGTTTAACAAAGAGTAGCAGGAAATGGTTGAAAATCTGCTGTAGATGTGTGGCTGTGCTCTCCGTACCTTGTAGGACATCATGCCCGTCTCAGACGCCTTGCTCTGAGCTGCCTTCCCATCAGGTTGGGACTTGGGTTTCTCTCCTCCAGCAGACATGACTTGAAACCAGGAGAAGAAAATATTTGTGATAAAGGTATAGTTTTAACATTTAAAACCTCTGGCAAAACACTGAAAAATAATTTTAAAGTCTCACATCCCAGAGATATGTAGAAGCAATTAAAGTAAACTATTTAATTTGGTTGATTTTTCTACAGTGTTCTAATATAATCCTTTAAAAACATAAACATTTAGTCTGACATCAACGTAAGTCCAAAATACTTTTATTTTTAAATAAAAGCAATTCAATCTATTTACATATTTGGTAGTAAGGACCACATTTTCTGTTTTAATTCCTTAAAATGTAAATATATGTCCCGATTTAGTGAAATTTGAAACAGCACAGATTTTGTTCAGAACAAACAATAAGTTAAATTTTAAACATGCTTTCTGCAAAGAAGGAGATTACAATTTAAGAGGCTTTCACAATGTCAACATAATTCACAAGGCACTAAATATCTCTGCCACTTGCTTTTTATTGATAAATCAGATTTTGTCATTAACATTGCTTAAGAATATAACCATTAAGAGATTAGATTTAATGAGAACAAGCTTCTTCCTGCTCCTGTTCAAATATGTAAATTGAATCAAAATGTACTTTTTCATTTTGCTTATTTTTTTAATATAACTTTTTCCCTATTTTCAGGGTGTTTTTTATTTATATGTAATTCCTACGGGTTGCTGCTGTTACTCTGTCTGATACATTTTTAAAATCTCTTTTTTCTCTCTGTTTTTGACTGGAGTCATAAAAGCTTAATCACCTGAGATGAGACCACAAAGTCCCACGTTAGCAAACATTTAACTTGCACAGCAGAACAAAAGCAACGCAAAGCAAAGTCTGAGCTGTTTTTCGACAGATGGTACAAAAAGATCCATCAGTCTGTTCAAACTTTGCCGCATTTGTTGGAGCTCAGAACAATCGATGTCTTTTATCCGCAGTCAAACAATGAAGAAGCACAAAAGACAAAGTGAGCTGCAAGAAAATCACTCAAATTAATTCAGTTTAACAGTATGGATCCGTTCACTGGCTACTGAAAAGGCTTTCTCACCATGTGCCAGCACATTTGATTTTTTTTTTCTTTATGTTTTTCATTAATAATGCTGGATTTTCCCATTCTAAGATCACATTATTTCATATCATGTTATTATTCTGACTCCCACGACCATAAATATCTGGACTCTATCTCAAATCCTTTCTTCTCTTCTCTTTTCTGCGGGTTTGTTGATCACTGTCTTACCTGTGGCAGTGTGTGAGTAAAGGAGTGGACTGGTGGTCAGTGTGGGAGTTCTGGGGGGCCCACTGTAGCTTTTATACGCTGGCGCCTGGAGTGAGGGGATTATGCAGATAGAAACAAACTCGCTGAGCTCAGAGCCCCCACAGAATAGAAATACCCCATCATCAAACACAGAGAGACACGAGATACCAGCTGATATAAAAGAAAACTACAAGGAAGACACATGACCTCAAAGCTCTTTGTAAGATCAAGAGGACTTCATTAAAGACAATTGAAGACGCCGCTATCGAATTTACAAATAACCTGGCTGAAGCCCAAATCGCTTAAGTAAAACTTTTACTAATGTTGAGAATAAATAAACAATGCCTAATGTCAATAATCTAATTACATTAGATCAAAAGTGCAAAAGTATTTGTTTTCTTGTTGAAGTGATTCATTTTCAGTTTCTTGCAAAGTAGAGACACTTGGGTTGCAGTGGAAACTACAACCAGTTAGAAAAAGTGCATTGCCTTGAGACAAAAGACTCAAGGTTTTTAATTATGACAGTATAGGAGGTTCTATGTGTACAATGTCGAATAAAGTGTCTTCTAAACAAAAGAGTTTCTAATTTTAGGGAATTTTATGTCATCAATCAACTTGAAGCAATGTATTCTATAATTCTGTGAAAAATGAAACAGACTTAATTTTTGAAAATGGTAATCTGAAACGTGTGGTGTGCATTTACTTTTAGAACTTTTTCATCTTTTTCTGCATTCATATTTTGCTGCAAGTACCACTTCAGGTCTAATGCCACAACCAGCTTAGGATGTCTAGATACAGACATGTTTAATCATAGTCGCTTTATTTGTAGCTCTACCTCAGTTTTATAAAATAAGACTTACATGTCATGAAACATGGATTTAGGTTTGAACTTTGAATGCATTATTCTAATTGATGAATTCAAACCACTCCATTGTATTTATTGCGTGGGTTGAAGGTGAACCTCCACCCTCGTCTCTAGTCTTTTTCAGCCTCAACAGGTCTTCTTACAGTGTTGTCCTCCTTTTCCCCTCCACTTAGCTAAAATCATCTTCCTAAAAACTATGACCAGCTTCTGTGTCTCTGCTTCACAAAAACATCCCAGTTGTTTTGCCAATAACTTGAATCAGCAACCACAACTACTGGCTAATCGTATATTTTCATAAACAATACACAAAAAATCTGCTCAAAATTGTAGTTTGACAAAGACGGAGCAATCTTTGTCTGTGTTGGTTGTCGTACCTAAATGGTTTCGGTCCAGCATTTTCAATGTAACCGCAGGGCAGCTTTTCTACAGTGAGGCTTCTCACAAAAAATATTCTGTCCTGCTTCTGTCGGCGCTGTAATAAAAATGAGTTGGGTAAAACAATAACGAGAGAAGCAATAAGCTGGGAGAAGCAATAACCTTATTATACCTTTGAGTGAGCAAAGGGGTTCTGCGAATGCAAGGACAAACACCCATCTGAATCTCTCTCATGAACACTGTAGGAGGAGGTCATTAAATTAAAAGCCCCTGTGTTTTCCTTCCAGTGTGGGTGAGGGTAATATTACACTGGGTGTGGGCTGCGGCGCATGGAGGAAACACGCAGGCCATATGTGAAGCATGAGCTGGCAGTCGGGTTCATGTGATGTGCGGCATCACATGAACTCAGAAAGGAGGCTGAGGTCACAGCTGTTCTCCAGCTGAGACGCCGGCGGCTGACGTAAACCAAAGAAGTGTTCAATGGCCAGCCTACTTCCTGTCCTTTGAATATGGTCAAGAGAGAGGCAGCGAGAGTCAAGAGGCAGAAGAGGGCGCATAATGAATCAAACGTTGCACATCCTTTGTCACTGCAGAGAGCCTGATAATCAAATAAAAAGAGCGGAGAGAGAGGCATTCAAGTTACTTTACAGAACAGCTTTTAAATGTAGAATAGACGCTTGTTTTCAGGACATCACGAAATATCAGTCATACTTGAAAACCAGTCATTTAGAAATAACAAAGTACAATGAGTTTAGGTAAAGGAAAGACAAAAAGTATTCTATCATGTCAGGTTTTCCCAAATTTGTTGGAATTACGTTTATATTTCTAAATACATAAAATATGAAACTCTCATTACTATATTGTGATTTTTAACTGTTGTTTATTTTTCATCTGTATAGAATGGATGTTGAGTAGACAGTTTGATCAGGGGATGATGATCTGCTGCCATTTTGTGTTTTATTTACAGATCTGGTTTAAAGTTCCACATAAACATTATGGACATGATTAATGAAACTAATCATATAACTGCAAAAAGAGTCTGTTTAACTCTTTTTGTATTCATAGAACAGCAGAATTTAATTTAAAACACACAGGCATGATATCACCCAACCAATTTGAATTATTCTTTGCATCAAATTAATGGGGATACATACTGTACATATGCATGCAAGACACTGCCTCTGTCTTTTGCTAATTGCTCCCTATAGCATTGAACTGAAGGATAAAGTCACCAAACCTCTTCACATTATCTCATGAGCAGAGAGAGAGAGCTTCATGAAATGGGTTTCAGTGACTGATGCAGTGGTGCAGAGCGCGCGGCCACTGCACTGAAAAGCAGTGGAGGGATGTTTTCTGCAAGAATAAATGATGCTTCTTTGCAATTCTAATAGATGGATCTGAATTTGGCAGTTGTTAGGAGAACGGTCTTTGCCGGACTGCATTGTCAGGTGTAAAGTTTGGTGCAAAGACAGTTATGTGGAGAGGCGGTGAGGGATTGTAGCTAATTATTTTCAGAGAATGGAGCTCAACGTTGTAGTTTTTCCAAATATTTCTGTTTTACTCCTGACGTGTTGGTAAGAGTTTGGCTATGATGATGTCAGTTCCAACACAACTGCACCTTTTGACAGAGCGGTCCATAATCCAGAGATGAGTTTGGTGTAGAAGAACATGACTGACCTGCGCAAAGTCAACTCAACCAAACAAAACATCCTTCTGATATATTAGAGCAGAGTCTCTCGTCTAACATCAGTGTCTGACCTCGCAAATGTTTTTTATGAAAGACTGTAGAAATATTTACAAAACACACCTCTACATTTGGGGAGAGCCTTGTTGGTGCTAAGCTTAACTCTGGCAAACTTTGCAGCTTTAAGGTTCTCCAAAACTTGTTGGAATACATTTTCAACAAGTTTTGGAGAAAATCATATGAATTTAGAAACAGAAGTCATTCAAGTTCAGAGGTCTTTTTAAAGGTGCTACATTAATAAAATGATGAGATATGATTCATAGAACTGATTGTTAGACCATATTTTGCTTCATTTTCTTACATTTTACAGTTGGCAATAAAGCATTGATGTGATTTAAAGCTCAAAATAGAAACATTATCTGCAAAAAATGCTCACTCAAAATCATAAGTGTTAACGTTTTCTTTTTATTATTTCCACTCAGGATTGTCTTCAATTTTTGTATTCACTGACTATTTCCAACCCGCATTATTTTCCCACTTGAAAGGCTGTATGATATCCTGTCTTATTCAAGGTCAAGGTATCTTTATTACTCTAACATAGGAGACATTTGTGTTCCAAATAGGCAGTGCTGCTGGAGAATAAATCACTATAACAAAGCAAGAAATAACTAGAAAAGATAGTAGTAAAAATTATTGAACACATACCATCATTTATGTCTGTTTCTGTTCATCTCCTGCCAAGCCGTGGTTTGTTTTACTCATCTCTGAATTAAAGCGGAGTCTGCTCTGACTTCATCCCTACAACTCATTCATCAAACCCATTTGTCATTCGCTTCATCAAACTATTTGTAGCACCGCAGGGTTCAATACACCATGCAAATGTGTCATGAGACACATTTATTTCTGCAGCTCAAAATTAGAAACAGTTCAGCATATGCAGCATACAATCCAGGGGATGCTACATGTTGTATGTCTACAATATGTCTACATATTGCTAGATAAAACTTTTATATGCTAAAGGAGAGCCAGTAGGTCAAAAGGTTAAAAGACAGCCTCACCCAGTGCCCGATGCTTGTCATTTCCTAAGACAGCATAAAAGCATACAGAAGCATACAGTTGCTATCCCATCATTTTTAAGAGCGTTGTTTGTGAGCATAAAGTTTGTCAGGTAATTTTTTTTTATTTTCTTGTATTTTATTTTATGTTCTTTTTACTTTGTGCCTCCTCTCTCAGAATGAAATTTATTTTGTCCCCTGTTTCTGAGCAAGATCAAAGGGGGAATATTTCACTGCAGCTGCTCTCTGATGGTATGCCACAATTTTAACTTCACTTCCACACGTGTAGCATCGATCTGCACAATCTTTTTAGAAGTGAATTAAAGTGAAATCTTGTGAGAAAAACTAACTCTAGATGGATTTCGATCAAGATGTTCTTACAGCTACAATATTCTAGTGAAGAATTGTACCTTTTTCTATTCCCTGCCCCTATTCACTTGTTTGACTTAATAATAATAATAATAATAATAATAATAATAATAATAATAATAATAATAATAATAATAATAAGTTTTTGTATGTTTTTACAGGCAACAATTTTAAATGAGAAAAACAGAAAAGCAGAACAGTGTAGATAGGTCAAACCTCCATTTAATTATTTTTACTCTAATTAAAGATTCCTTCAAAATATTTGGATTCATAAGTCATATTTGTGAAAATAAAAACACTGAGATTCTTTTGTTCCCATTAAAAAAAGCTTTAAATCATCTCCCACCTTATTTTAGAGATCCCAATATTGTGCATTTTCTTGGGGGCACAATGGGGTCACACAGGGCAGCACCAAGAACAGGCCAGGCCTGAACAAGATATATAACAACAGCCAATTAACAGCAGTTTCTACAGACATTATTATGCTAAATTTCATCCATCCAACCATTTTTTTTTACTCCCTTGTCACTTAGTGGGGTTGGGAGGGTTGCTGGTGCCTATCTCCAGCTAACGTTCCAGGCGAGAGGCGGGGTCACCCTGGACAGGTCGCCAGTCTGTCGCAGGGCAACACAGAGACACACAACCATGCACACACACACATAGAGGCAATTTGGAGAGGCCAATTAATCTGACAGTCATGTTTTTGGACTGTGGGAGGAAACCGGAGTACCCAAAGAAAACCCACGCATGCACAGGGAGAACATGGAAACTCCGTGCAGAAAGACTCAGGCTGGGAATCGAACCCAGAACCTTCTTGCTGCAAGGCAACAGCTCTACCAACTGCACCAGTTGGAGAAATGTATTTTGAAGAAGGTGGAACATTCACAGTAAATATGCCTAAAGAAAAGGTTTGCGTATAGGTGTGATATAATGCAAAGACTTAACAGTGTTGTCTTTAAAATATTCTAATCCTTGATAAATTAAAGTAATGATTAGAACCGCAACACTGGCTGCATCTTCATTAAAGACATTAGAGTTTGGGAAGCCATCACCCCTGATGGTATTTCAAAATCCTGTTCATTCTCTGCCTATAGTCCTCCTCCATTGTTGCTCTATACATGGCACTGCTGACCTATACGATTAGACCAAAACAGCTATAAGCCGAACCTCTGTGGGTCCTGTCTATATGATCTGCTGAGTCGACAGGGCGCTCAGGGTTAACAAAGACAGAGTTGGACCCTAGCCGCTGGTGTGCGCCGCTCAACCCATTCCTTCACTTTACGCACAGATATGAGCTCAGAAGCGCCTCTTTCCGCAACCTGCGTCAAGTTGATCAATGTTAGTTAGAGGAATCCCGGAACTCTCCCGTCACATAAATAGTTGCCTCTCAAAAAGTGTTTTTTCAAAGCTCATTTTCTCTTCTGTCTTCAACGAAAAAATAAATAAAGAATTTACAAATTAATGTGAAAACCTGAAACAAAAGAGTTTGCCATATTCAACAAAAGTCTTCCTGAAATAGCAAGTCAAAAATATTAATTATTAAAAATAATAATGGTAAAAAAAATTATAATAACAAAAAACTTTTCATTAAACATATTTGTCACTTTCATATAAGACATAATGATCATTTATGGAACAATACTCAATAATAGTATGTTTTTAATAATATCCTTAGCAACATTTAGTCTATATAAAATATCTTGACAAATACTAACTTTTGTATTTTGACAGAAACGCTTCAAAAAATACATAAAGTTTTAATTTTTACAAGTATGCTGGTACTGCATTACAGTGTCAGGTTGGTATGTAGGTCACGATTATCTTTTATTTTGAAGGTTTTGGCCAGCCGGAAGAAGTTGGTCTTATTTTCATCACACTTGACAGGCTCACCTAACCAGTCGCGAGAGCTCATGCGCGATACGAGCACGGCGCGTGGCGGCTCATATGAAACAGAAGGTCCAGTTTGAGACGTAAGTCCACTTAAAGAGGGTTGTTGCGTGGGAAGTCTGAGGAAAACAGTCTGATAATAAGATTTAAATTACTGATTTTTTTCAAGAGGGAAAACAGTCAAACTGGAACTGTTGTTGTTTGGACACAAATGGTTTATTTGATAATTTATGTGTGCGTTTTGTGGAAAAATAAGCTTAAAACGTAACATTTTTGTGTATTTTGTTTTTTATTCAGTTATCGTGTAATAATTTCAAAACTTCCCTTGGGGTTTTTTCTGACCTTTTCTGATTTTTTAGCCATGAATAGATTGTCCAAAACCTGCACGAGCTCGCCCTTGTCCTTCAGGGCCGTGGGCACAGCTCCCTTCTTTTAAAGTAAGATCGCACTTTTCACTTAGATTGAAAACACTTGTTGTAAAGAGGCTCAGTTTCCTTCCATTCCCCATGTGCTTCCCCCCCCCAACAGGAGAACTTCCGGGACAAGTGTCCGGAGTTCATGACCACAGCATGGACAACATCCGCTCCATCCTAGTAGAGCGTGAGTCACACACTCTCAGTGAGCAGCTGATTGTTGTGTGTCTGGTTGTATCTATATCTATATGTGCTGTGTATTCTCCATTCACCAGAAAGTAGAGTGATGTGAAATATTTTCAGCATTATTGTTTGTATAGTGACTCCCCATTAATTGGCAGTTAGTCAATTTACAACCTCAAACTTAAATGTGCTTTATTAGTATTTTATGTGATATATTTCTGAGAGAAAACCAACAATCCCTTGCTGACAGAAGCTAGAAAGGGAGCCTCATTATTCAAAGTAAAACAAGTCCTGTTCTGTCAAGAGCCGAAAAGCTGAAACAGGAATTACTTCAAAATAAATATAAAAACCCAGATGCTCGTTTGCAAATGCCCTCAAACACAGCTAATAAATCTAAAATGAGGAGCTTGGCAGGAAGATGGAGCTTGCACATGAGATAACTGTATCGTAACGTTGAGGTAAAGATTGGCAGCATCATGTTCTGTTGATGTTTTGCTGCAGGAGGGACCAAATAGATGACATCATAAGGAAAGAACATTACGTTGTAAGGCTGAAGTATTTACATGCTGGGTAATCCACAAAAAAGATCTAAATATACAAACAATTACATTATTGTACTATCTTGTACTGTTATATAAATCCCTTCTAATAATCACAAAAAAGAAATTAGTTCATATTTTAAACGTATGCAATTAAATATATTGTAGGTAATAAAATATTTTTCTAAGTCCTTTCTGTATTAAATCAACTGACACAGCAACTTGTACATGTTTAGCCAATATTTTAACTCCTGAAACAAAGAGAAAAAAAATGCTTTTCGTGACATGTTAACGCCTACTTCTCACTTTGAATATGCTTCGAAATAATCACATTTGCCATTTTCTTTCACAGGAAATATGAGGCAGATTTTACACTGCTGTCAGCAACACTGTTGGTTTTGTTCATGAGAAGTCTTAAAAAATCATTTAAGAGTGAAAAAATGTGGGGGGGGGGGGGGGGCATATTTTCTTAAATGTTACTGCCGGTCAGGTGTGCGCGGCCCGGTTCATGTTTACAAGTTTGAAATCTAACAATTTTTTAATAAAAAAAAAAAAAAAATTAAATTTTTAAAAA
>CAEGAF010122121.1:0-12959 GCA_903067075.1 Micropoecilia bifurca | reverse complement strand
TTTACAAATGCATGTAAGCTACAGTTTGTACTGTTTCAATTAAAAGAAACATGTTTTCTCACCACTTCTTTGATTAATTCTGAGAACTTTAAGTCTGTGTCCATGTCCAACCAGAGCCAGGTATTGTGTAGTTGGTGCTTTTATTCAGTTTTCAAATTAATTCAATCCAACTATATAACAATCACAAAATATCACCAAAATCACTCTCTCCCTCTAAAATCTTTCAGAAAAATCACAAAAGTGTATTGAATTGTATCGTTTGTTGAATATCGCAATATATATATCGTATCTGGGCAAAATATCGTATCATATCGTGAGATTATTGCATCACTACAGCCCTAATGGGAAGCATGAATTTGAAAGGTAGGTTTTTATTTTTGATTACATACCTTTATTTGCAACAAAACGGCAAAAAAAAACAAAAAAAAAACACAAAGGAAAAACTTACCGTGGCAGTTTTGACACACGGCAAACTCTCTCTAAAGTGAGTTTATTAAGTAGCGTTAACATTGCACCAACCTTTTCACTCTGATGATCTGATCCCTCATGGGCTTTATGTCCTGAAAGCTCTGCTGGTTGACCAGGCTGTAGACCAGTATGAAGCCCTGTCCGTTCTTGATGTACAGGTCCCGCATGGAGGCGAACTGCTCGGTCCCGGCGGTGTCCAGGATCTCCAGCACCGAGGGCGAGGAGTCCACCTCGATCTCCTTGCGGTAGAAATCCTCTATGGTTGGGTCGTACTTCTCGATGAACGTCCCGGTGACGAACTGCACGGTGAGGGCGGATTTCCCGACCCCACCGCTGCCCAGGACCACCACTTTATACTCGCGCATCGTGGGTTTTTCAATCAGCTGGTGAGGGATATCAATCTCCACGCGTCATTGAAATAAAAGTCAAAATGTTTCCTCCCCCCCCTCCCGCCTCCCCACTGCGCTCACCATCCGCGTCCCATTTTGAACGGGCTCGTCAATAGCGCTGTCATTGCTCAACTAATGCAGAGCACAAAGACTCGGAAGGGTTTCATTGTGGAAATTCTTCCCCATCGCAGACAGGCCGAACGCTGGCATCCGTGGACTGCAGCTGCCCCCTCCACCCCCCCCACCCCACCCGATCCAGCCCCCCTGACCCCCCCACCCCCCAAATTAACGCGCACAGGGAAGATGAAAATATCGCCCGATGATGTGGACCGTGCGGGGTTTTCATCTGCTTCCCTCAGCCCTGTGTGTGCATCACAAAAAAACAAACTTGCTCCATCGAGAACGCCGAAAGTAGAAAAGGGAGGTTTGGTATAAAAAAAAAAAAACTACAGGCACAGTTTCTTAGGCTGTGGAGGAAAAGCAACACAAGCTAAAACTGCAGCGACACCAAATCACAGAACTTGCGTCTCTTTGTTTTTTCTTCACCATCTCCGGCATGTCTGCGCTTCTCTCTCTCTCTCTCTCTCTCTCTCTCTCTCTCTCCCTCTCTCTCTCTCTCTCACTCTCTCTCTCTCTCTCCCTCTCTCACTCTCTCTCCCTCTCTCTCTCTCCCTCTCTCTCCCCCTTCACCGCGACCCGGAGCAGATTCCAGCCGCCATTCTCTCCGGGTGGAGACCCGCCGCGGCCGCTGCGTTACCAGCCGGTCCCCGCTCGGCTTCCGTACCGAGGCAACAGGGGAATAAATAAATATATATACATAAAAAAAAAAAACAAAAAAAAAAAAAAACAAGACGGCCCTCCCTCATCTGACGGACAAGAAAGCAGCCCAATGGCGACCTCCGCGGCTCGCAGGCCCTCGCTCGGGTCTGAATGGGAGCCACGCTGCGGGAGCCAGTGAGATTCCGCGGAGTCGCTTCCGTTCATGTGTTAAAATTCCCGTCATTCGTTTTCTACGGTGACATCGAAAGAGGGCTCAGCCAATCGCAGGGGTGGCTCCAAGGATGTGTATCCAAGAGGAGGAGAAAAGCGCCGGATGCTGTTGCTATGGTAACGCTGAATCGCGTCGTCTCTGACACACAGTGGTGGAGGTATGTTGGGCAATGGGCACCCAAAGAATATCCTGACATGCTTAATTTTTTTTTCTTCTAAATATGAAATTAAGAGGAAAAATGTTGTAATGGGCAACACAATCTGTTGCAATTAGTCTTAAGTTTTAATGCTGGAAAATATTGAAACAGTTTGAAGGAACTTGAATTAACCTTCAATGTTTCAAATTTAGCAAAAATGTTATGTGCTAACATTTCAAGTAAGATCATTTTTAAAATTACCTAGATATTTGAAAACATGGATTATTATTGTTCTTTTAATCTCAGAATTATTCATACCTTTGGCAGATTTAGATTGAAAATAATTTCCACACAACCAAGAAATTTTAATAAATGAGACAGGTGTCTTTTAAACAATTACCAAACATAATCATTTTTGTAAATCTATTATTTTACATTCTATTTAAAAAAATAGCATACTGAAAATTATTTGTAACCTTCTGAATAATTTGTTGAAAAATCTGTCAAATCCTAATAATTGCTAACCAGCTTTTTGCATGTTTTCAATGGGAAAATACCAAGATTAGAAAAAATCCTCCCATCACTTTAATTTTAAACTCGACTCTTTATCAGATAATTAAAAGTTTACTTTAGTGTAAATCTGCCAGAGGCAGGAGAATAATTTTGGGTTTAACTGTAACAAATATTTCACAAGCTCTTTAATGGGTTCTGGTTCTAGAGAGCTACCAGAAGATTATTAGTTTTTCCCCATTTGGCCACGGATTACAAAACTTTCTGTTGGCAATATCTGAGTGTAAATAGTTTCACCGAGTAAATCTACAATAAACATAAATATGATAAATAAGTCTTGATTTTGATTTTTTTTCCCAACATAGCAACATATAAAAAAAACTGAAGAAAAAAGAAGCCATTTCTTGTTTTGTGTATTTGGGTCAATTGCTTCCCAAAAGGCACAGGAATTAAGCTAATCAGATAAACATTGTGATGCTGGAAAGTATCTCAACGGAACACACTGGTCTGATATAGGAACACAAACATTAAAATACAAGTGTAAAAAACATTTCACAGCATTGCATGTATATGACATTACTTTATTTGCAATATCTCAAATTTTACACAATTTTGAATTTACATGAACAAAACTGTCCACATGAAATGTATTATTATGCACAAACAACTCCCACCAGGATGCAACCTGATATCACCAGAATGGCTGCTGTAATAAGAGATGGCTAACTTTTTAAATGAATCATACACATTGCCAGGCTGATCAATCAAATAAACGTCATGCATGTCAGCATGTCATTTGGGTTCGTCATACAATCTGCAAACACAACTCCAAAACTTATTGAATATTAACAAAGACATCTGTCAAATTTATATCACTGAACAACGCAATAGTTTCAGAACAAATACAAACTCAGGATAGATCAAAGATAAGGCAAATATCACAAATAAATCCTCTTAGTCATTTGACAGTTGCCAAAGTGCTGAAGAGAGGCGTTTCTTTCAGTAAGACTGAACATTCTCAATGTCCAAATCCTCATGTCTTAAATATTCAACCCTGAAACAGCCTCAAGCGTATTCCTGCTAAGCTCTTAGCCCGTAAAAGTAACACAAATATTCAGAAATGTGCTTTACATTTGAAAGCTAAGTAAAAAGAAATGAAAATCTCATATCCACAGCTAGTGACAAACTGAAGTTAAAAGCAATCATACTTTAAAAATGAACTAGTAATGAACTATTAATGCTTCGACATTAAATAGAGCAGTGTGTAAGAAATGCACTCACAATTAGCATTAGAGACATCGGGGACTTTATATAAGATTTGAGGTTCTCAATTAAAAGGGATGGGTAGATTTTTACTCATTTTATTTTTACTTTTAAAGACACTAGTAAGGTCTTGGGTTAGCTAATTTGGCTACTTATGCAGAAAGTTTTAGTGTTTTGGTCCACAGTAGATTGTTTGGTTCTGTAAATAAATTTACATATGCAGTTCCTTCCAAAGGTATTCACTTTTGTTGCATTACCAGCACAAGCTTCATAGCATTTTCACAGATTTTATGTAAGAGACAAAGACAAAGTAGGGCATGATTGTGAAGGGATGCAGATTTTCACGCAGATTTAAGTCTGGACTGTGACTGGGACACATGGATCTTGCGATAATCACTTGACTGTAGCTCTGGCTGTATATTGAATGTTACTACATCCTGCTAGAATGTGAACTCAACTTTGATCTCAAACCCTTTCCAGCATCCAGCAGCGTTTCTTCCAGGATTACTCTCTATTTAGTTCATCGCATCTTCATTTGAACTCACACCAGCATCCCCCAGGTTAATGCTGCCATGACAATGTTTCAAAAGTAGATTGTATGTTCAGGGCAATATGGTAAGTTAGAATCCGTTTTCACACAAAAAAATTACATTTGTAAACCACAATAAACCACTGTTCTTCAATCACAAATCAAGTTAAGAACGTAGCTTTTGAAAGACAAGGGGAAAATTATTGTCCAACATCCGTTCTAAGCATTTAAACTTATTGGGGAAGTGACGCTTTACCAATTTTGTCCTTTTTCATGCATAAATGCTACTGAAGAGTCTACCCTGGGCTGACAGCCAGTGATCTATCCCATCTCTGTGCTCTCCAGCATGAACGCTCCGGGGTCTGGTAATACCAAGAAATTATGTGAGTGAAGTGATGCACGATTGCTGTAAATCGCTACATCACCCTTTGAGTCAGAAAGCTGGCTCACTCCTACACATGTCAGCTGACAGGGAGCAGTGACAACTTTCTGCTGTATCCCAGAGGCGCAACATTGAGTGGACTGGAGCTCCCCATGTGCCGTTCTGGTCTTTTTACCCTACAGACAACCAAAAGGTGTCACAGTACGGCTTGAGTTGTTTCATGGGGGACTCTGGTTTTCTGCCACACAAGCCATAAGCCAAATGGTTACATTTCTTCCACATTTTAGCTATGTGCCATACTTGCTTTGTTAACAAACTTCAAGCTGTACTTTTTATGTCTTTCCACTCTGTCACTCTTCCTTGAAGGCCAGATTTGCAAAGTGAAACATTAGAGATTCACAATGTCAAGATTCTCCCACTGAGGTCTTTGCAGATCCAAAGAAATGAAACTTAGGAGGCCTAATTGTTACTGTTTCAGTTTCTTTAGGGCTAAAAAACTGCTTTCCATATGCTTTAGGTCTTATGTTAAAATAAATCAAAATCATGTATCCCTCTATGCCCACTTTGCCTTTGTTTATTAAATAAATACTTGTACTGAATACTGAAGTTTGTGGCATTTTAGTAAAAGAAAATTAAGGAATTTCAAGGGGTGTGCATAATTTTGCAAAGTTTTCAATCACTTTAATTCCTGACATCCAATTAAATATCTTAATTTCTTTATCACACATTTTATTATTCTAATCTTGTTAAGATCTTTCTGAACCAACTCATCTGACATACTCATGTGATGCACATTTTAACACTTTTAAAAGAAAGAATCTGAATAGTCTCATTAAATCACAAGCTGTTTTAGTTTCAGACCTTTGTACAAGTGGTACAATGCACTTCTGCACATAACAGGCAACTTAACGGCCTTGTTTATACAGACATTCGTTGTCTCTTACAGGTAACAAGGCAGTGACGAGGACTGGATGTTCTCAGTTTCATCTTTGTCCTGATTCTTTTATTGTAATACGCTAAAACTACAAATCAAGGTTTTTAAAGGAACTGAACAGATCCAAAGTAAGTTTAATAAATTACATTCATCATAAAATATAATAGGATACATTTTTAAGTGTCCTAAACTAGCAAAATATCCATATGTACTTATTTTAGTATCAACTAATAAAGTGTAAAATGATTCAAGGATGGTAAACAAACACAGAATCGCCAAAAGTTTGTAAGACACAAAACTAAAAGACGGAATAGAAAATACGAATATACAAGAGAGAAATTATTCTCTCAAAAGAAACAAATGTCAGTCTGGCTGCTGTGATGGTTTAACCACACAAGTACATTTCACCAAAACATTTTTTACTTTTGAAATTCTATCAAACCAAAAAGTATTTTTACATAGTTTTTAACAATATAATTTTAAACCTGGATATTAGGTCCTATGCACAGTACACACCTGTTAGAACATCGGTGAGAAATTTAGTCAAGGACAAAATCTTAGTTGACTTTAAAGAAAATACTAATGCACTGACATTGCACTGCAAACTACGCATGGAAATCTATCTCAAACATCAGTGACTTAATTAGTACATTACTGAAGTGATTTTCACACAAAACGTTTGAAGTATTTTCAGATGTCATTGCATGTACAAATCAGTAGCACTATAAAATACAGCCTGCACTTCACTGGATTTAGAGGTTACTTTTCAGGAACGTAGAGGTCGTCTTTTCCTAAAAACTTGACACTTTCCTGGAACTTTTCCAGAACCTCCCAGGTATTTTCCTGGAACTTTCCTGGAACCTTTCTGGATTTTATAAGGTACTTTGTGGAACTTTCCTAAAACTTACCAAGTTTTCTTTTCTGGAACCGACACAAAGCTTGCTAGGTAATTTCCTGAAACATACTGAATATTTTCATGAGGCAGGTTGTATTTATGAGGTGGGCTGTATCTGGGTACCTACAAGGTACTTAGGACTGATTTAAAACATAGTAAGTTCAAGAAAAGTCACACTTCAAAATGCTGTTCCTTTTTTATAGGAACTGAATAAGTTTTGAGAAAGTAACTAGTAAGATTCAGGAAAGTTCCAGGAACTCAAAGTAAGCTCCAATTTCAGAGAAAGTAACTTCTATACTTTTGTGAAAATATGGACTGTGTTTTGCAATTCTACCTACGATTGTTTAGGCACTTGTAACATTCAAACAAAACAGTACTGACAATGTTCACACAACAATTTTAGTTTAAATATTAGCAGTTGTATTCCAAGCAATCTCTCATGCCTGAAGCCACTTTTCCTATAGTTTAAACCGCATCTTATAAGCATCTGACTTGTAATATGAAGTTTATATTGTTAAAAGGACATAACGTTTTATGAGTGGGTCTACTATTTGACATCAGATGAATTATACAGCATTTCCTCTCAGCATAGAGCCTGTCTATGCAATGCAAAGGCACACCAGAAGGTGGAGCACTGATCCAGTTCTCTGGGGATCTCTGAGCATTTTAAAGGGATGTCCATAAGCCAGCTATCATTTTACACAACATGAGGTTCAAAGTTAGAATAAGTGCTTTCCACTGGTTTGTTAAATATATTCAAATCTGGCACTATGAAATTGTCCTTAAAAAAAAAAACTTTAATTAAATAGCACATTCAAGAAGATAAAAGCAAATGCAATATAGGACCAACTTGACATTTCTGTGACCAAACTCAATGTTTTCAGCCATAAATATCTACATACTTAAATGGTTTATAAGTAAGAGCTCTATTCTTTGTGTTGAGATTAGTTCAAAAGAAGATTTTTATATTGTATTTTCACTGTTGTCTGCTGTTTGTGACTTTTCTCGTTGTAATGCCTTTTTAACAGACCAGGTTACTGTACAATGTGTATAACGAGACAAAATGCTTTCATCCTTGACTTCAACAGAACCGGCAAAGGGGGGCAACGCATCACGAAAAATTATTGAAAATGCATTGAACACAGGCGTAAAAGCGTGCACTTACAGCAAATGCAAAGTAACTCTCATCTCAGTAGCAACTTTGTTAACATGCAGGTTGTTGTATGGTGTGTGTGATGCTAGTAGACTGTTTGTACGGAGGTTGAAAAGGACCTTTAACTGCTGCGACGTGGCACTGACGTCTGTTTCTGATGGTTACTTGAGGATGATCTGTTCCAAAAGCAGAAGAATAGTTTCACACAACAGGTTTTTAAATACGTTTTTTTTTCTTAGCAGTGCAATACTTTTTAAATGTTCCATCCATACGATACAGTTTGTTATATTTAACAAACAAACAAACAAAAACAGAGTCCTGCATTTTACAGGACTCTGTACCCAGAAACCGAAAATAAAGAAAAGCCTGTTTCAAAGAGCTGGTTGCTTTAATCTGCAACACAAAATTAAAGGCAATTATTTTCACTGTATTTATTCCACAAATATATTGAGATACAAAAAAATTAGAGAAATAAATAGAAGTGAAAAATACTGAAAAGATTTTATACTGTTGACAGGTGAAACACAATGATGATCCAAACACATATCCAAACTAGTTTTGATTGGCCATTTTGAAAATGCATGGACTGTGGATCAGTGAGGTGTATGTATATATTAGACCCTGTTTGTAGGAAGTACAATACAACTTTCGTTGGTCAGAGAAATAAAATCCTACTTGTGCTCTAATATTTTATTTTTGAATAATGATATGTTTTATGTCGTGTCTGTCCACCCAAAACAAATTACTGTCAAAATGTATCATAAAAAGCCAAAAATATAACATGAATGCTGTTGATGAGTGTGTGTAAATTTCTGTCTGTAACTGGACATAAAACAAGATTTTGAGTGAAAAAAGGACTAAAATACTGTTATTATTATTCTTTTTGACTTCACTCTTCACAAAGTTACTGCAGGAGTCATAAAAAAATCTCAGTAAAAATGTAATAAACACATCATGCTCACAAACAGAACATTTACTTCTTAATGTAACCTCCTGCTACCGTTTAAGTCTTAAAAAATGATATTGAACAAAGCACAAAACATGCAATAAAAAAACAAATACAACACTGTTGAGATTTCTTAAGAGGTTGTCTATAGTAAGGGAAAGGAATGAAATGCAGCCTAGCAGTTCTGCTGAAGGTCTACAGGTACACAAAGCTTTATGGCTGTAAAGCAAGCATGGCATCCCAATGCTGATGAAGCGACTCCCCTGATTTAAAGATGAAGCACTGATATAGAGCTCAAGGATTTACCACAGAAAGCTTTAAAAAGGAGCAAACCTGATTGGCTGGTGCTGTTGCTGCGTAGGGGACACTTGTGGCAGGAGTGGCTGCTGCAGAGACAGTAGCAGGCGTAGCACTGTACATCATGGGGACTTTTTCAGGAGGGGAACCATGGAAGCAATGAAAAGGGAGGTGGAGCGTTATGGTAACCATAGCAATGTTTCTCGTTCTCTGGCCAAGCAAATATACAATGACAGTAGCGGCAAGCCATCATTGGGTTAGACCAGCAGATGGCATGTGATCACACGGCAAAGCAAGACAGCAAGGGAAAACATAAAAGGAGCGCTAATAAGAAATCTAATTAGGAAATTTGCTCAGAAATTGACAAATACCACAATTGCATAGATATATATATATAAAAACTACTTGAACATTTTAAACTTTTAAATGTCAGGAATGCTGAACAAATTTCCTAATTCTTACCAGTAGAGCATAGAAAACCTACAAACAGTGATGGAGTTTCAAAAATAACCATTTGGAACAAAAGAGGAAATTTTATACCCAAGAATTTTATGACCAGAAAAGCACAAATAATGCGCCATAAGAACTCGTATTTCAATAAATGATGGCGTTTTGATTTTCTGGTGCTGTAAACAAATGATTTAATCTTTGTGTTATCTGTCGACTGGAGAACAGTTTGAAGAAGATGAAATAACATACCAATGTTGTTAGCAGGAGTCATGCACAAGACAGAACCTGTGTGATTACAAAATGGGAAGAACAAACTTAGTTTGACCAAAACATTAACATCAGTTTACACTGGCATAGTTTAGTAAACAAACAAGAAAGCATAGGAAATTCAGTTTATGTATTTATGTGTTTTATTTGTCATGCTGTAAATAAAACACCCAGATACATTTTTGATTATCTCATTTCCAATACATTTCAAGCTTCTTTCGCTTAAAATGTTCTGTATATGCCTTTATTTAGGTAACATCCCTCTGCAGCATGTCATCAAACAAAATGTGTTTACTTGTATATTGTGCTACATAAGACGTGTTTTGAACAAGTTCCTAGATCTGAGTTGAAAAAGGATGGTTTGCAGCAGTAATTGTTGCTATATATACATCAAGCACTAATAAGATTTCCATTGTTGTATTTAGAACCATTCATATGAAGGATATCAAAGTAACACATGAAATACAAACATTTTTAGGTGCTTCATATTTTCTTTTTATAGCAATTTGTTGATCCCTGCTTATGACTTTTAACTAAAACCTCTTGGCTGCCAGCTAAAAATGCCAAATATTCTGCTGTTGGCTCCAAAAGCAAACATGAGTCATCATGTCCTCACAGCAATGAAGTAAACTTTGATGAATGATGATGGTACTGTTCCTTAATAACAGAAAAATGGCACTGTATTGCAGACCTACTATAATTTACTTCTGATTTCCATTAAGCATCCCAGAATATGTGGATGTTAGCAAAAAGACTTTAAGAAAAAGAAAAAAATCCTCAAGACCAACAAGAAACCACCAAAAAAGCCTCATTTCGGGCTTTTGTCACCTTTGTCAGCTAAACTGTCCATTTGTTTTCCAGCTCTTCATAAGGGCAGGTCCTTTTTTTAGCTACTCCAAGGTCCTTTGGTCTGTTTTTGAAGTAATATTGCAAGCCCACACTGGTATGTTGAATACTTTGTTCTGAACTGATCAAAAAGCATGGCTGAAATGCACATTTCTTGGTTTTAATACATTTTCAATGGGGACTGCACAGTTTGACAGTGGGGCAAACCTAATGAAACATGAACTGCTGGGATGATAGCCAGCTGTGATGAATGCTTATTACCTTTCCAGATGGAGGGGCGGCAACATTTGATTCTCTGAGATCACAGTTAATGGCTTTTCTCCTTGGCATTGCACTAATACGTACTGTACATAATCCAGAGGAACAAACTACTAAAATATCTACTTTCAAACAGCACTGGATTACGTTATTTGATCGACTGCACTGCTAATGCCATCCTGATGTCTGTTTGAGGACATTTAGTTTTTTTTACAAACTGTTTTTGGATGTTTACTCAGTTAACATCACATGAAATGGAATATTTTTTATGTCCTTAGTGTTTAAATACTTACAGCTGAAAGACAATGTTGCCCATATTTTTATCCCGGGGTTTCACGTTAAAGTAAATATCTCAAAGTAATTTTAGTCAATATTTTGTGGACTTAATAGAAAAATGACAGCTTATTCACTTGGCCCTGCCTCTTGCCATTTTTTCTTCCATACAGCCAACTACTACTGGTTTTGCTCCTTTATCAAAGTATTGATTTTTGTTAATACAAATCTTTGTTTCTGTAACCTGGAGTTACCAAAATGAACTTTAAAGTAATAAGTATCTTAGTATCTAAAGTTAAATCTTTTGCTCAGAAAAAGGCCTGTTGAAATCATAACAAATGCTAATAAAACTCATGCACCGTTTTTTTTTTTTAATTTGTCAAAAAAAAATAAAACTTGAATCTTTTTGGAAAAACTTGATATATTAGACCCCTTTACTCCCAATATGACCTGCAAATGCATTCTTAGGTTTGAAAGACCACGTAAAGTGTGTTTGACATTATGGAATCACTGAAACCCAGAAAAGAAAAACACAGCGCCTTCAATCATCACTGTATTGACCTGGGATTTTATGTGAGCAACACTAGCAGCACATAATTGAAGTTTAGAAGAAAAAATGATATGAAGTGTTGCAAATTATTCATAAAAAAATAAAATCAAGATGTAGCAAGCAATCCAGAGCAGTCAAGTGCTTGAAAAAATACTATGAAATCAAATCAGTCTGATGTGACTTTGATCAATTTCAGGAGTTAAATTAATCAACAGACTTTCTATATAATTTAATCTCAATAAAAAAAAAAATCAGAATGAAAGCTTTTCAGGTTTGCTTGGTGTATAATAGTCAAACAGCATCTTGAAGATCAAAGATTAGCTAAACTGGTTAAGTTTCGGAAAAGTTAAAGCAAAGTTATGTTTCAAAACAGTATCCCAAGCTTTCAGCATCTCACAGCTCTCTGTTCAGTTCAGCATGAAAAACTAGTATTGCATGACTGCAAATATATTGAATCGCAGGTGTCATTACAGGGTTAATTTCAGCAGTATTGCCATTGGAAAAGATATGTTGAATGCAAATTTGCTGTGCTATTACATTATTACATTAAGATTATATTTGATCTGATGGTAAGATTTTCAAAGCCCTTAATGCCTAAATCTTGTGCTGATATTAATGACTTAGATTTTAGTTGGAAACAACAATATCAGTTAAATATTTAAATAAAAATGCCAATTTCTTGCTTTCATAATATTGTGAAGTCCTAATGGAAACCTAGCGAGACATGACAGGCAAGAAGAGAGAGGATTTTTCATAGAAGCAATCAAGAGGTTCATGGTAATTGTGAAGGAGCTGCAGAGATTTACAGCTCGGGTGTAAAATTCTACAGAGAGAAAAATCAAAATCCTTCCTTTATGAAGGAGTGGCATGCAGGGCATACACAACAAACGTGGAAAAATCTGAGTTAACTTTATCAGACAAATATTGATTTTTTTTTTTTTTTTACTCAGTTGAATATGAACCAAATGGCAGAAAACAAACACTACGCATCTCTGTGAACACACCAACCCCAGTGAAACACAACCAAGCTTTGGGGATCCTCTTATTCAATTAGGATGGAAAGCTGGTCAGACATTCAGTCAGACTTATAAGTATCCTAACTGAGCCAAAGCTTAGACCTTCTGATCTATCTGAATATCTGAGGAAAAATGCTCCCATCCAATCTGACTGAGCTGGAGTAAAACTTATACCATGCTAGTGACACACTAATGTGTTGATTTAATACATGAAATCAAAATAATACACTTTAAATATTGTGGTTGGAACACAGTAAAAATGCCAGTGTTGAATTAACACCCAAAAGTGTCCATATGTGTCCAAGTCAGCTGGAGTTAAAGTAACACTTTTGAAAGTGTTAAAAGATTGACACCCATATTTTTGTTAAATTAACATTGGTCTATATACTAAAATGGGTTTAAGAAA
>CAEGAF010122119.1:0-15099 GCA_903067075.1 Micropoecilia bifurca | reverse complement strand
TGTGTGTGTGTGTGTGTGTGTGTGTGTGTGTGTGTGTGTGTGTGTGTGTGTGTGTGTGTGTGTGTGGCACTCATGTTCCAGTCCTGCGTTTAAGCAGCTTTTACTGGAGGAGCTAAAGCGCGGAGACTCCAGCTGTTTATTTACTCATTATCCAATTATCACTCTCGCGGCTAGGCGGCGCGGAGCAGAGAAACTTTCCTGTGAGAACAGAAGTGCGGATCACGCGACATGTTGAGCACACACTCGCCCTGGCTGACAGCAAATAGATGTGACACGTTAAGGCTAGAGGTGTGCCGCATTATGTGGAGAGACAGATTTTTAGCCGGGCGAGCCGAGAGGGAAGATGCATTACTCAGTGTACTGAATTTATCGGATCTATTTAGAATCCCGCAATGAAGGTTCACGGTGTCGGATGGAGTCCACAGTCTGTCCAATTGCTGTCTCCAGACCCGGCTGCTTGGAAATGCTGTTATAGGGGGATCATTTAGTTTGCCATATGGAATTTGGAGGAGAACTTCTGCCTGCCTTTACTCATTATGTGCAATAGATGTGTGTGGATATAAAGAGGTGACCTCAGCTGACATCCTGGTCTGGGTAAAAATATCTCCTCAGCTTGTTTTAGTGTGCAATACAGAACATAAAAGGAAAATAATAGAAAGTCAATGGAAATATTTTTTACATAATGCTGTAATAAGGTTTATACAAAATGGTGACTTTGTAGGTGACATTGTTCTTAGAATAGAATGAAAATTCCTGTGTTGTCCCTCAATGGAGACATGTTTAAGCAGCAACGTGAAAGGCAATCAAAGCAAGTAGATTCACACAAATATGGGATATAAGGATGTAAGACAGAAAATAGAATAAAATACTGTAGAGTAATAGAAAAATGCTAGCATAAATACTGTAAATATTCAGTTTGTTTACAGTAGGGGAACTAAACTATGTTCATCTCTTGATGAACGTAGAACTTAAGTGACTATAACATTTTATGCATGAATAAATGAAGAAACTTTGACTGCACAGAACTAGATAAATGGACAGAGTACAATATGTCAAGTTTTCTCAGGTTAGTTTGCTGTGCAATTGAAAGGGATAGTTTCCACTGTGAAGCTTGAACTGGATTTCACTCAAAGAGCCTTTAATTTAGTTGACTCATCTTTATTTTTTATATGATGGTCCACATAGCACATATAACACATAGCCCATAGGTTATAGGTGAAAAACCTAAAAAAAAAACAGAAACACTATTACATTCTGAAATTAACAAGATAAATAAATTGTGAATAATCAGATTTCTACCCCTTAACCCTTTAAACCAATTATTTCAAAATTATAATAAAAAGCAAATATGTTATAGTAAAATTCAACAGTAATAAATACGCATTTTTTTCCACATTTTTTTTTCTTCTTTCTACTTTAACCAATAAACACCAAGTGTATTTTTTTCTTCTCTTTTTTCTTTTTAACTTACTAGCTCTATTGACTTCAATAAGATTAAACAACTTGATACAACAATCAATCAGTTGATTGGCTGATCTAATGAAATTCAGCAATGAGCAGCAGCATTGTGAGGCTTACCGGCTGTCTTTCACAGATTGTAGAAACTTTTACACAGTTTATTGAATAGATTTTAAGATTCTTTTGTTAACTTATAAAGGTTTTAAATGGGTTAGCCCCCCTTTATCTTCAGGGCCTTTAAAAATTCCGGTCTGTGTCCAGAACTTTACGATCAAATCAGTTATTACTGACAGTTCCTTGGACTCGACTTAAGAGGAAAGGAGATCGAGCTTTTTCTGTTGCTGCTCCTGTTTCATGGAATAACTTAAAATTCCAGCTTAGATCTGCCCACAGATCTTTTTAAATCACTTCTTAAAGCTCATTTTTACTGTTTGGTATTTAAATGATGTATTGTTTTGTGCTCTATTTTGTCATTTGTGTTATTGTTCTTGTTCAGCACTTTGGTGCAGTTTTATACCTGTTTTAAAGTGCTATATAAATACTTTTGACATTGACATTTGACCAAATTAATTCACCCAAAACAAGTAACTTCACAATTTCGTTAAACGACTGTCTGACTCCATACACACGCACACAGCTACAAAATCTTTAGCAGCTGCACAGATAGATGCTTCCTCAGCTGCTAGGCTAACCGTAGCCTGCTACACTATGTTTTGAGATGGTTCGATTTTTTTTTTCCTTTTGGACAAAACTTACACAAATAGTTGTTTTTGTGTTTCAGAAATGAAGGGAGTTGCTTTAAAATAGTTAGATGCACCGATAGCAATTTCCTGGCCAATCACTAATGTTTAAGAGTCTGACATACCGATTCTGATTTTGGCTAATATTTTTTTTTGGTGTGAAAAGTTGCTACAATGTTTGTTTGACACAATGAAGAGCCATCGTAAACCTACTACAGTGAGGGAGTCATATTATCATAACGGTTCAAGTTATTACTGTGGAAAGTTTTTGTCACATGGTTTCATTTGATATTTAAAAAACGGTTCTGTTGCATGTTTTTATCCAGTTATGGTTTCATTCATAAAGCCGTAGAGTTAAAACCAAATGTAGATTCTAATCCACCACTTGACTTGATAAACTGACTATAAACATACAAATCTGTTAGGATCTGATTTTTTTGTATCCACTTGATGTGGTTTATTGCAAATTGGACATTAATAATCCATTGATAAAATGACCAAATGCATGTTGGAAGTAGTGAAACATGTAACACATGTAATGCAGATGGAGTGCTGTAGAATTGTTAGCCACTGGGTAAAATAATTACTACAAATATAGAATTAGAATTGATCACTTCTGGAAAGAAAGACGTCTGGAGTCGGACTGTACTGTCTGCTGAAGTTGTGTGTGAAACTGTAAGTCAAAATCCACAGTTTGAGTTGTTAGCATTAAAAACTAATCCTGTGCAACAGAATCAAACCAGCTGAACAATTTGAGAAAATCTTTGGCTTAGTTTATTCATGATTTCCAGAGATGTCAGAGTTCCTGTCATCTCCACGGACCTGAAACAGATGGTGAGCAGAGCCTCACTAACCCACAGCCCAAAGGACTCCAGGCTCGGCATCCAGGTAGCCGACAATCTGGTCTTCAATTTGAAACACTTTAAGGACTGCTTGGACTTCAGTAGGTTTCTTGATTTTCTCTTCCTTGTCCCCAAGTGGCAGGTAATTGATATCAAATTTTATTTTTTATTTTTTTGCATTGCTGCAGGCAAGTGAGCATGTCTTTAGTTTAATTACCCAACAAAGCAGGAGAGCACAGTAGAGAGTAACGCAAAAGTTGATTTCTCCACAGATAAGCGAGGTGTTCATGATGTCAAGAGAGTTGATGGCTGCTGCTAATTTCCCTCCCGTGCCAAGCGCGGTGTAATTATTGACAGATTTCAGGTGTTGCCTGCGACACTGCCGGCAATCCATCTGTTTTCCTGGAGAACATTCCTCGCTTGAACTCCACCTGCTTCTAAATGCAGCAAAATTTAGCGAGCTCAGAAGTGGGTTTCCTTCCAAGCTAAGTGACATCGTTATCTGAAGAAACGGCATTCTTGCGTGCGATCACCATCGCTTTCGCTCGTGTTTGAGCTGATTGAGGGACGCTCGGGCTGCCTGTTTTGGCAGATGCACAGAGCATCATGTATAATATATGTGTGTACTTTCAGCTATGCACAAAAGCCAGCTGTTGTCTCCGTCATCAGGTCCCGGCGCCGTTATCACATTATGACTGAAACCAAACAACAACAAACAAATGTTTTTCTGTTACCAACCAGCCATTTTGAAACCAGGAGCGAAAAGACTTTTTGGAGACTGTTCAACTAAAAGTTGTGTGCCAGTTCTGACTGTTTTTGTCACTGCTGTGAAAAGGGTTTGCTACTCTGCAGATTTCGTCTCTGTGGCATTTGCATGTTTTAAATCAGATTTGAACATTACAATTAAGTCCATTTATAACAAATAATTCTAGACTCACAGATGTTCATCAGATCAAGGGCAGAGTACAGATGATATGTAGTGAAACTGAACCTAAAAAAGGCCAATTAGCCAGAGTTAAGTTGCCATTTAACAACAGATGGTCATTTATTTTCCACATCAGGTCAGGTTAGGATGGACGGTTGCATTTTCTGAGGTTAGCGCTGCGTTTCCATTACAAATGTCCACAAAACGTTTTCAGGATTCTGCTAATGTCAAACAACACAATTTCCTAATTGCGGTGTTTCCATTACATAAGAAATGCAATTAAGATCATACATGAGTACACTTGTTCACGCAATAAGTCATTAAAAATAATGGATGTAAACACTTCAATGAGATCTATTCATAAGTATTAAAACATCACATCTTATTCAAGTGTTGGAGCAATAAGCCGCTTACACATACAGCTACGTATGTATGTGACGTCTTTGGGAAATGTTAGTCTGTGATTTTATAGAAGAGTTATTCAAAAAGCCGCTGTTATAGAACACTGCAGTCCTTAGACACAGGGATTAAAGTTTAATGGACCGGCCAGTTCTGTTTCAAACAAACAAATACAGGACTAGTTAGTAGAAGTGATATTCTTTACGTTCAGGTCTTGAACCATGCCCTCGTGATGTAAAAGCCTAGGCTGTGACGGCACAGCGAGGGAGCCTGGTGCAGGAGGAGGAGGGTACTGCTCTGAGAAGACCCACCCCTGGGTATCCATCACACACAGCCATCACTGGGGAGCAGAGCAGACCTGATAAATAAATCAACTCAGAGGCCCTGTGAGGTTTCAGGGTCTATTCCTCTTTGAGTACAGCCGGGGTGAAAGATGGAGAGAGAGAAAAAAAAACTTTGACTTCTTCACGCCTTGGTCCCAGCAGGCATAAGGACCAAAGACACCAAGTCTGTGATTCTTTCAAAAATTAAATATATTCACTTATCTGAAAGGGCCCAGGCTCAAGATCCTCATCTTTCTCTTTAACATCCGAGATAAAAGTGTGAGGACTTTCCCATTGGCTTTCAATCGGCAGCTCTTTGAAAACTCACACTTAATGATTTGAAGGTCTTTTAGAACTTACTTTGGGACAACAATTTCTGAACTGCTCCCTTTTCATGTGAAGATGAGTGGGGGCAGAGGGGAGGGGGTGAGAGGAAGGGCCTGTATGAAAACATCAGGGATCTTCAAATTACCCCGACTTTAGAAAGAACATTGGTTATTAGGCCCTAATTGAACACGACTTGCCTTTCCTCCGGCAGCCCCCGCTTCATTTTTAATCCACTCCCCAACGTTTTATTTGTGCTCTAATTTATTTATTACAGACAAAAGTAGAAGCCGTGTCTCAGATTCAGTCGAGTTTCTTGGCAGTAACTTTACAGGCGCGTATGTGTGGAGGGGTTGGAGGTGGCAGCCGCTGCAACGTGCAACACGTCGGTGTGGAACCACGGGGTCCGGTTCTTGTCACCGAATCCAGTAGCCGGGCGGTGAAATTTTGAAATTTGTCCCCATCAAGACACCCTGAGGAACAAAACAAAACAAAGATGGAGCTGGGAGGGAGAGGAGAGGAGAGGAGGGAGGTGGTGGTGGTGGTGGGGAGAGGGAGACAAAAGCACCATCCAAAATAATTCCCTGCGCTCTCCGTCTCAGTTAGAAACTTAATGGTTGTGTTTACCTTCTCCCCCTGAATGTTTTCTCTCAAGGCTCCTTTAACATACTGTATTTGACTCTAGGAAACATTTCATTCGATCTTATTTTCCTATCGCTTCCTCATTCCGTTTGTTCTCGGGCTGCTGTTAAGCTCGCTGCCGTTTGGCAAGTGTTACACGGGCTGAACGGGGGAGATGTGTCTTAAGGCACATTTTCTTCTCTCTCTCCCTGACAGAGGCTGCCGAGCGAGAGGGGGTGACAGCGTCGGCTGGAAGATTCTTTCTTCCTTTGTGGTTCGGATAAGTAAGCACGCGCAACACCCTTGTGATTAAAATCTCTTTCTGATATTTCTATCAAGATTTCTATTAGGAGACAGACAGGAGGGGGAGGAAAAAAATACAAAAAAATCCTGCCAAAAAAACAGAACGCAGACGAGCACAGGCCGCATCCTGAGAGTGAAATACCCATTCAGAGAAAACAGTGGAGGGTATTTAAAATATTTAAGCACAAACTCTTCTGCCTCCTTCTTCTTCTTTGTTTTGTTTATTGTTTGTTGATTGCCGGCGCCAGAATGCGTTTGCGGGCAGGGAAGCGGTAACATCCCATGGAGGAGCCGTGGACTCGAGGGGAACCGGGAGAGTTTTGACACATGACGTACGGAACCCCGGCGCGCGCCTGCCCAAACGCCGGCCGCATTTCAGCTGGTTTGGAGTGTTTCACAGTCGGAGAGCAACAGTCACCTGTCAGCCGTAAAGTCTCACGTAATTCAGTTTCCATCGAACACGTGCGGATCAGTGGCCTCCGATCACCGATTCTCATCCCGATTTCATCCCTTCTGGCTTCTGTTTTGTGCCTGTAAACAAACAGCTTCATACCCAGGTACTCACCTTCTGCATGTCGTTTAATTTGCATTTGACGTTTTTGATACTGTTGATATTGTCAAACCTGGTTCTGGTTTGCTCCACATCCAAAGAACCAGAACCAAACAGCTTCTATGCACCACAAATCTGGAAAATTGTAAAACAGCTGAAACACCAAGTTCCTTTAAATCAAGGCTGTTTAGAATTAAATTTGATTCATAATAACTGAAACATTAATCAATATATTTGATGTATAATTTCTTGATGATTATGATGTAATGTTTATTGCTTGCTTCATAATTGGTTATTGTATTCTATTTTCATGGCGTTCTGAGCTGTTTTGTTGCAGAAACGTGCTGCACAAATAAACTTGACTTCTTTTACATTACATTACTTTACATTACTTGTTTCCATTGATTGTTAACCTGAGCCCTGATTGGACAAGCAGCCCAACAGTGACCCAATCCCTGAACTTTGACCTCTGCTCTCGTATGAATTCTGTTGTTTCATAAACTTCCAAAGTCAAGGATCTTTCTTTAAAACTCATTCAAATAACGATGTTTTCCTGACATTCTGAGATGATATTGCCTTTCTGTTGATGTGTAAACCATCTGAAGGTGAATCGCTTCACATGCTTTTAATTAAGCTAATCTGTTTTTAATTACCATAAGTTCAATAACAAAAGATCATTAAGTAAAAACTGAGTGGGAAACTGCATTCATCCTGTGAAAAAAGTAGACATGTATCAATCATGTCATGTTCCAACCAGAACCTACACAGACAAGAAATGGGTCGCTGTCACTGCTGCAGTGGATTCCAGTTGTGTACCAGAAGAGAATGCCACTGGTCGTGAAATTTTCTCCATACTAAATATTCCACATTGAACTGTTGGAAATGATTGAAAACAGTGAACAGCTCAGCCACATGACACACTGCGCTACCTTCCAGACTTTGAGTCTGTCCAACTGTGACGACCCCGACTGCTAGAGCTGATGCTCATTTGAATTGTGTTGAGTTGAACACCGTCAAGTCACACTGCCAGGCCATTACATCGTCAAGTATAATGCAATGTATGAGAAAATAAAATCACTGTTTCAACTCCAACGTCTTACTTCATAAGTTTCATGCTCTTTAGCTCTTTGGATGTGTAATATGATGACCTCCATGTTGCTCAGACGTCCACCTCTGATTTGACGGTGAGTCCTGGTTGATGTGGCTCAGACAGACCCAGCTAGAGAACGTTCAGACGACGCTCAACAAATGTCGCCTGATAGTCAACTGTGGAAGGACCAGGAGTTCACTGAACTGAACAATGTTTTTGCTGTGATTTTTATTTATTCAAAGTGCAAAAGAAGAGCTTGTAAGAACGTTTTTAACATCTAATTTCTACCCAGTGAGGACATGTTGTACTCATTCTACAGGATGAAGTTATTTTGGTTTGGTCATGGATCATAACTCTTATATTGTGGTAAACCAGATGGACGTTCCCATTGACTTCCAAAACGTAGTCAATGGGAACAGGTGTAAAATTAAGTGTTCAGAAAAACAATCCTAATAGGTAAATTGTAAGTGAAATCTAAGAATTTATTTTACAATTTTCTGTTTTAAAAATATGGATTGGAAAAAAAGTACAAAAAATAATCTCTCATAGCTTTAGTCAAAGGTATAGAAATTATAGCTCATCTTAAACATCCCATGGCGGACTCCTTTTGGGAAAAGTTAGTTACAAAACAACCACATTTCCGATTATGACACGGCAAAGTGGTGAAACAACCAGCAACCGTCACATCCAGCTTGGCAGCAGAGAGCTTCACATCTGCTGCTTCACCTTTTCTTATCAGAGACAAAAGAGTCATTTACATTTCCTCTGTCACTCCCCCTCCTTTATGTGTCTCATGCTCTCACTCTCACTAACAAAAGCTTATTTAACCCAAGGTTAGATTACAGCAGTTAGGTGAATGCCTGGCCCTCTTCCAGCACCCATTATCAGAGGGGCCATCACCTAATCTGGAGCAGCAGCCCTTCATTAATGTATTATTAACAAGCCTGTTACAGTGTAATGCAGGGAAAAGGCTCTCCGCCGGGAATAGTCCTAATGGGAAGGCGACGAGTGGGACTGGTGAGGCGGATCACGGCGAAAGGACCAGCGAATTGGGCTGAGAGGCACTGATGAGGCCGGCACCTCATCTTCCTCCCCAATGGTTTACAAAGAGTCATCCTGCCAATTAGCTTAATTGCATAATTTGAGATGTTAAAGACAGCAGGGGTTAATTGAAACACTCTTTCGAACCCCTCCAGCAACGGTACAAGCAATTTCATCGATTGGAATACTCAGTACGGAGGATATCACCACAAAACTCTGGTAAGGTTCTTCCATAGTTCATCGTGTTTCAAATGTTAAGATGAAGAACTTAAACTTTTAAGTAATAGCTGAATATATTTAAAATAGATTTGCCAATAAATATTTCTAGAACTTAATGATTTTATTAAATTCAATACAAAACAGATTGTTTAGTCCCCAGGACTAAACAACAAGGGGGCTTCATGATGAGAGCTGCAAAACAAATAAGAGAAATAAATATTTTGGAAAGATTTTTAAATTCTCTGCCGATTTTCAAAATCTGAGTGAGAGACAACACACACACAATGATAAAGAATCTTAAGTATAATGGGTTTTGTCGTACAGTGTGTGTTGTTGAGCCATACTGCAGGAACATAACTCACATTCTCTAGCTTCACTTCCAAACATTCAGATGTCAAAAAGGTAATTTCTCAAAACCTTTCAAGACCAAAGGGGAGATCAGAGTAAAGAAACATGGCCAACTGGGAAGAAGCGATGGTGATTATTTGTGAACTATTTTAATGAAAGAATAAACCAGTAGGAAGTGTTGCATGGCGCAGTGTTTAGATCAGGTGCCCCGTTTTAGAGGCTGTAGACCTTGACCCAGCCGTCCTGCGTTCAGCTGCTGACCCTGGTATCTTTGCCCTGTGTTTTCCCCCACTTCCCCAGCACAATAGGGTTAACCTTAAGATTGTTAGAACAGGAAAATTAGGACAAAATTCTTGCTGTGTGAACTAGTCATAGCCTGATGTGAAATAATATGAATAGACATTCATGGTTTAGGTTTGAATAATGTAATTCCAGGCCATTCTACTCTGTGACAACCAGACTATGTTGGACTTGTTAATGCCTCTAGTGATCCTTCCCTCATTAGGATGAGTAAATGATCAAATGTTTAGCTCATCTCTTTATCTCTGATTACCACAACAACTCAGGAACCTAATTTTGCATTTTAAAAAAATCCTTCATTGTATAAACTCCGGCAGTCATGTTTGGTTACTGCTATGCTAAGTTTGTCCTCCAGAGCAGCAAACAAACACTGGGGACAGAAGAAGCAAAACAATCATTTGATATTTAAAAATTCAAGATAGGAAGTATAGAAAATTGGCTTTTTTAGCTATGTTTGACCATCTTAACTCCTCTTTTTAGATGCATCTTTGTCACACAGGTACTTCCGGGAAAGAAAACAGGGGCCGGCTAACCCCGGCTCCTACCAGCCCGCGTTCCTCCCTCCGCTCTTCACACTCCCTCTCTCGTGTCTAATTGACTTCATGCCTGTTCATGAAAAGGATCCTGCTTTCCACCTGCTCTGCCTCTATTCACGGCGTAACACCAAATTCTCCTGTGCTCTCACTCTATTAACAGAGATCATACCCGAGTTCAGCTCCCCGCTATTATTGCGGGAGATGCTAAAATCTCATTTTCAACTCAATTTAACCTGGCCTGGCTCAGGGGGAACGGAGGAGTCCTCCTTCAGCCTTAATTATGAAGCTGAAATGCTGCAAGTCAAGGAACTGTACCGGCATTAGCATGCGGATTCCTCCTCAACAGACAAAACAAAACAAAAATCTTAATCCCTTTCATAGTTGCTCTCACATGGGGCTTGTATTGTCACATTTAAGAGAATAAACAAGAGACACCGAAAGCCTTCTGTTTGCTAAATTACTAAAGATGTGTTATGTTGTAAATAGAGTCCTGTTTTAACCTACTTTAGCTAGGTGCCCTAATTGTAGTTAATAATTCAGAGATCTTTATGCAGTTAGCTCAGCTGACCTACATAGCAGCGTCTTAATGAAGTAGTCTCTTGCTTCATATTCCTCCCTGCTTGTGTTGAGAGACCCATTACCTGCCTTCACTGTGCCACACGCAGCCCCCTACCCACCACCACCACCACTCACTGAAACCTAAACTCTCCAATAAATTGACTCTGGAGGAGCAGACTCTGTGCCTATCAGACAAGTTTGTCAGATAATGTCATCCCGGCCTGCTTGCAGCTCAGGGCTGATGTATCCGAGGTGTGTTGGCCGCGGCTCGCTTCTCGTTCCCATGAATCTGTGGCGATCTGATCAGCCCGTATGGATATTCATGCGCTTTAGCAGACATCAGGGTTCGCTTATTCGCTCTTGCCGTTGCATTGAGGGTCCCCCTCGCCCCCCTTAACAGGAGTAAGAGGTGACGTTTCTGTGGCATCCTTGAGGAGGCTTGTCTGTGGCTGTTGCTTTGAGCTCCCCTCGAGCAGATACACAGATCCTTGCAGGAGCAGTCTGGCTCCGCGTTTAATGGTTACACCAATACCAGGCTGAGTGCGAGATCCGGGCGCCGCTTCCTCCCAGCGACGGAGCGTTGTTACCGGGGCCGTCTGTGACTAAGCGCTCCACTGTTACCCTGGGTTTGGAGCGTTACCCCCCCGAGCACATCTATGATCTTAATGAAGCCACTAGCTTTTTATTGTCAATCAATTATTGAACAGGCACTGAAGGAGGGTTTTTTTCCCCCTCCACCATGTGGGTGGTTAGGGTGGCTGAGCTAAAATGTACGCTAGGGGAAACTTTGTCAGACTGAATGCAGCCGCTGCTTCCAAAATTTTATTATTATTATTATTATTTGGTGTAGGTGTTGTTGCTAAACCTGCTTTTGACACACAAACACACTGAATTCATGGTCTCAGCCGTTTTTGTCCAGCACTCATTTTCACCTCATTCGCGCCTACAGGGATGCATCTGACTACCATTAACAACAGGTCACAGACGAGCGCCGAGCTCCCCGAGAGCTAACACCTCCCAGCATCAGGCTCCATGCCTATTAACATCTCAGAGTGATTGAAGCTAACAGTGAATTCAGACAGGCTTTATAGCTATGCAGCGTGTTTTACAAGTAATTAGTCAAAGAGAAATATTCAAACAGTAATTATCTCATTATCAGATCCAAATCTCGCGCAAAGATTGTGTGTTGGGTGTGTCAGAGTGCTAAAGTGCTGATATTTCTGGCAAAAAAAAGAAGAAAATGGTGAATACTGCAGTTAAAAATATACTTTATATATAAAGAAATGATGGAAATGTAATGCAGCAATGTTGGTGGTAATAGTTTTGGTTCCAATGGTGGTAGTTTGTTGTAATTTACCATCAATAACTCTTTTGGAGAAAAAAGAAAAATCGGTGCACCTGAATTAGTTGAAAATATTTTTATTACACTTATAGACGTTATTAAGGATGTATTGAAGTAATTTTCTTTTAGCTGTGAGGCTGATGCCTGTGAAGCTGATGCCTGCTTTTCAACACAATAATAAGTATAACAAGAGAATGAACTCCTATTAACAACCAATGTGAAAAAAGGTTGTGTTTTTTAAGAGGACTTAAAAAACTGTGTTTACTGAGTGGTTTAAACATCAAAAGATGGCTATGTTAGGTTTTTCTGGACTTGTTCAGGTCGAAAAGAAAACTGGGTGCCAAACTTTTAAAAGAAGAAAAATAAGTTAAAAAGCAACATGCTAAAAATGCTAAATCTGGAAAAGTATCATCTTCCAATGCCTGCAAGCTAGCAGCATTTTGGACAACCATCAATAAAGTGACAACTTGTTCTGTTGTGGCGCTGGGGCAAAGCACAACCCATGTATTGAGGCCTTAGTCCTCGAGCCAGCAGTCGCAGGTTCGATTCCTGGCCTGGCGACGTTTGCTGCATGTCTTCCCCTTCTCTCATTGCGCTCTTTTCTGTCAAACTACTTTCAAATAAAGGCCACTAGAGCCAACAAGGCCTTTTAATAAAGTGACAACTCTCAAAAGCCATAAATGTGTTATTGTTGCAGTAGTCCAGAAGTAATGAAGGCATGAAACTGTTATTAGTATTATTAGTTGTTTTACCAATGGATATAAAATTTGGCACTTAAATGTAACTGATAACTGGTCTTGATAGCCTAACTCATTGGCTTGTCTAATTTAAGAAATACAAAATACTCTGACTGCTGAGGCGAGCAACAAAAAACATGAGAACTAACAGTATCTGTTCACTTTTCAAAATACGTCACAAGTTTTCCTCTTGTTTCATTTAGTGAAATAAGTTTCACTTTTAAATTTCACCCAAGGTGGGTCCTGCTCTTCTTGTATTCCACTAGGAATATAAAAACATCTCTAGCAAATCAGACTTAAACCAAAGTAAGACTGGCTTGGTTGTAGTTTAATAATGACTTTACCAACTTACCACCTCTTTCAATATTTCTCATGCTGTATTTAAAGTTGGAGTATGTAACTTTTCTTTAAAAAAAAAAAGATTTTTTTATATATTTGTTGAAAGCATCACCATGTTGTGACATTATGATAAGAGACAGATAATCTGTGTGAGTTACTACTATGCTCTGGAGTAATGCTCCATTTCTGAGCAAAAACAACCAATCAGAGCGAGGAGGAGGGGCTTAGCGCTGTCAATCAACCTCTTATGCACACTGTTTAATGTAGAAATGATGGAGAAACAGCTTACCTTTCCAGGAAAATTGTTCATCCTCCATCATCGATGGCCATGCTATCTAGCCTTAGCATTCATGACAGGCTCTGCTATCGAAAGAAGCTGTAGCGTAGCGGAGAAGGAGGAGATTATGAGCAGCGAGTATACAAACATGACTTACAGCACTAAGACCCTCCTCCTGGCTCTGATTGGTTGTTTCTAGTTAGCACTGAGAGAAGGCAGAGGATCTTGGTTTTTTTCACAGGTTCTCTGTCTCATACCTTACTGTCAAAATATAGAGTTTTAACAAATATGTGAAAAAAATAATAAGTTACATACTGCAGTTTTAACAACTAGTCTCTCCAAATATATTACATGTGTAAGACACCTGAATGCATGGCATTTACACAGCTTTCTGTTTAGGCATTTTCTATTACATCAGTATTGTGTGATGATGATATTTTGATTTTTTTGAGACATTGTGCAGTCATATCTGTGTATATTTCCAAATCTTCCAGTCTCTCTATACTGACTTCCAGTGTAAATGCGAGTTGAGGCTTTCACTGCTCAGTCCTGAAGCCTCCAGGAAGTCAGCTGGAGTTTCAGTCTCCTAATTATCGTCACCTTGTCGTTAAGCTGAGGCAGGAACTCGTCAGAGGACCCAGCACTTGTGAGAAGAACTCCATGAGTAAGCAGTAACAATGTTCCTGGGTTCCTTATAGTCTGAAGGTTAAGCAGCCGAGAGCCGAGAGTTTTTCTCCCTGCATTATTCCCCACAGACAGTCTGGAGGAAAACTAGAGGAAGTGTGTCCCTTGATTCTCTTAGCCCTCTTTATCCTGAGACTTCCACAGAACAGACCTTAAACCACTTTAGCTCTGCTTTATGGCATCATCATCGAGTCACTTGTGACATGTAGATGCGGAGGCTGCCGGAGATGTTCGCGTTCATCCATTATTTATGAAACGTGTTGCAAGGACATTAAATGCAGCCATCTCATTGTGGAGCACTTGGCCTTTTGAACCCGCCGTCCGCAAACTGCGTCATCCATCCGCAGACAGTTATGCTGAGCTTTTCGTTTCCGGCGCCGCTCGCGCCTGCCAGGGGAGCGCGAGCCCGAGCCGACCGGACCGGAGCCGTTCGTCATGTGCATTTTCATTTTCGTGTTATTATACGAAGCCTGGAGGAGTTTGAGCAAACAACTTTCAGATCGGCCTCAGGCCAGCAGTAAGAAGTGGTAAAAGCCGCGTCCTGCCTCCTCGCGTAGAGCCGCAAATCCTTCCCCACATAAACTCCGCCTTAATTAGTTGGACTGCGCGTAATGGGATAACATTAGTGTTGTTATGAGAGGAACCCGAGTTTTGACTGACAAGGTCCTGCTCTTGACTTTTGTTGAATTAAAAGTGGATCGCTGTGGAAGGCTGGGTATATTAAAACGGCCATTTGCATATTTGCGGCTATATTAAAAGGGATTAGCTCCATCCAGTGGAAGCACAACAAGCAGGAGGAGGAGGACGGATCGCTTTAATATCACAAACGACACCCGGGGAGTTACCCTCCAGCTCCGAGCCTGATTACAGCTTCTTAATTAGGACGGCTTCTCAACTCTCGCACGTCTTCCTTCCTCTGCTTCTGCCGACTTTAGTCCCACATTCAATATTTGCTCTGCACTCCTCTCCGTGTACCGGGGAGTTTTTACCGGGGATAGAGAGGTGAGTTGGGGGGCAGTGAGGGGGCGAGGGGGGGGGGGGGGGGCAACGTTAAACATGAAACCAGCTCACCCTCTGCAGGTGCAAACCAAATAGCAGACTGGCATTTAAAGGGCTTTAATTAAAACTTCGTCACAGGCAAAA
>CAEGAF010122099.1:0-41122 GCA_903067075.1 Micropoecilia bifurca | reverse complement strand
TGTGTGTGTGTGTGTGTGTGTGTGTGTGTGTGTGTGTGTGTGTGTGTGTGTGTGTGTGTGTGTGTGTGTGTGCGTGTGCGTGCGCGCGTGCGTGCGTGTGTGTGTGTGTGTGTGTGTGTGAGAAAGAGCTTGCAGGACGGCATGCTTGATCAGATTCCCCTGCCACATGCTGGGTCCAGAGTCCATTACCACCGAACGACAGAGGGGAGAAACTCGACCAAGTCTTTTCTTTTTATCCCATCCCAGTGATCTCTTTCTCTTTCTCTGATATGTTAAGCCTGTTCAGCGGGGCAAAGATTTGCCTGTGTCCACCTCAAGCAGCTCATTTGGTATTTTTATTCCCATCTATTTGGACTTGCAGTTGCATTTGTATCCGAGTGTTTGCTGCAGTTTGTCTGAGTTAGACTTGTCACTTCGGCCTCAGGTCTTCTGGGACTCTTCGCTTTGTCTTTCTGTCACCGAGTTATGTTGCTGTGTTTTATTTAAATCAAGCGCTTCAATTGAATAACCTTCGCGGAGGAGTTTCTTGGCTCCTCAAACCACCGCAACGTCTTGTTTTGCTGCACGTCTGAGCGTGGCCCTCCACCAAGCTAATGTGGTGAAATAATACGCTGAACACAGAGGTGAGATCCTAAACAGCAATTAATGAAGACTAAATCTGAAGTGTGCTCTAAGGCTGCTGCTCCTATTAAACCCCTTGCCTCCGTCGATGCAGCTTGGGCAAAACGCAAAGGCTGCATTCTAAAGAGTGCGCATCCAGCAGGCATGTTGTGGCCTTTTAACTGCCTTCAGCAATCACATTTGATGATGCTCCTTAATTATCCAACGCTTTCCCCCACCTTTTCTGCCGCGCTGCCTTCTTTCCTCTCAGCCGCAGAGACGGTGCATTTGCTTACCGCTCTGCCTTGCCTAAGTGTTCGCCTGCATGTAAATTAATCTTGATTCACTTTACCCTGCCCTGCTGAGTGCAACAAATTACCCTATAGCAATGAAACAGCACAAGTGAAAAAAAGCCAAATCGCTGCTCTTGATAGGCTGTTGCTTCCGTGCTTTATGCCATTACATTAGGGTTACATAATGAATACTCTCATGTGAAAGGAGTGTGTTGTGGGTTTTTAATTCATCATGAATAGGCAAGGTTTGTGCATAGTGTCCCTCACACTCTGTTTTCTCTGCAAGAGGTTTTTAAAGTTCACCCACATTGTCCCCGACAAGTCGGCATCCATCATTCCATTTACAGGAGCCTGACAAAATTAGCTGCCTTTATACCACAGCCGGGCTAATTGGCGGAGGAAGAAAAACACGCCTTTGACACAAGCAGTGGCAACACATTCACTTGCTGTGCCACTTGTCTCTCTCTGAACGTTAATGTGGAAGAGGTTTAGGTTTTAATTCACCGGGACAAAATTGGCTGCAACTCAAGTGCTTCATTTTTCTGCCCTCCCGAGTGCTCCCAGAAAATTTCCCAGCTGGCCTTTATTGCTTTTAAACAACAATTTTATGTTCATTTTTTTCCCGTCGTCTTTTTAAACTCTTGTCTACTTAGCACTTTCTTTCTTACGTATTGAAATTGTGCCACTTAAGAAATCAGACCTTGTTATTTTTCATCGGGATTTAAGATAGTTTTGATTTGAAGCATTTGATCGTGACACATTAGTCAAATATTCTGCTGCATATGATATAACCTTGACTATTGACAAAGCAAGGACACTTACTGTGGGTATGCTCTTGTGTAGCTGTGTGTGTTTATGAGTGTAAATCAATGATGGTGAATGGGAGGAACCCCTCTGCAAACGCTCATCTTTCATCTTGAATAACCGATATGATAAACAGACGCTTCTCATCAATCTCACCTGTGTTTCCAATACAAAGACGCAGCAGACTTATTTCCATCTCTTTCTGCACACTGGATGACATTTACTAAACTGCTCAATGGGTGTGCAATTACATTTGTATGTTTGAGTGTGCAAATGGAGCAGGTTTATCAGTTATTTCTCCATTGCAGTATTTACACCAACGTGGTTTCTGTTTCTCTTTTCTGCTAATTTTGAGTGAGATTCTTCATTTCTTTTCCCCCCACCGTTGTTGACCCTGCTGTTCTACAACCGTCCACAGAGGGGCAGCGCAGCGGTTTGCAGCCGCTGTGGATCAGGAGGGGGAAATGAAATAAAAGTGGGGATAAATCAGCAAAACCAGCACACATGAAGAAGAGGTAAAGATTGAATTATGTTTAATGGTGTCATTTGGAGAGGAGCATGCTATATTATAACAAATGACAAAAGTGTGTTTTAATGAGTACTCATAAAGACTCAGTAGACTCTGTAGACCTTCTTGCAAGGTTCCTCAGGGTTGATAAAGATCAAAGTGACTTTGGGACAATTATTGCATTTGTGTTTATTATCACTCACCAATTTCAGAACAAAATTGAGTGTTGTGTGTTTGTGTGCGCGTGTTTGAGACACCAACACACACATACACACGCGCGCGCACCCACACAAGGTCATGGCAAACACTGTTCCCCACTATAGCTTCAGGCAATAGTGATAATGCCTGGGTAAATAATAGATGGAGTGTATAAATCTATTACCAGAACAAGGCGGATAAAGACATTTATCCATCTGAAAGATGGATTACTTAACACATATCCTGCTGTGTGTGTATTCAAGTGCATATTTGCCCATTGCTATAAATGTGGCAGCAGAGACAAACCACAAGTACCATAGTTAAACCCTTTTATGCAAGGGTTATGATAACCTCTATTAGTTCTTTTGTGAGTTTTTAAGCATTTTTGGGGGGATAAACTAATTGAAATAAGAAATTTGATTACATATTTAGAAGAGTTTCACCTTGTTTTTTTATATATTTAAATAGAACTTTGAAATATGTAAGTGGAAAACAGCTTAAATATGCTATGAGTTGAATGAAAAAACATGCAAATAATGCTCTTTCCCTAATGTGACAACTTCAGTTAAAGGCAACAAGAAACATTGTTGACTTTTCATCCTTTATGTTCTCTTTACAAATCATATTAGTCCTAATAGCCCTGTCATATTCATGTGTATTAGTCTTCCCTTTCTGTGCCATTGCATTAAATGATGCTGTAGGACAATAAGGCTCTCATGCCATGTGTTTGACACATATCAACTACAACAGAATGAATACAATTGTGGATCAAATGTCATAATTATGACTTTATTTACCCATGTGCAAATGTTCTCAGTCCAACATTTCTAAGAACGTTTGTAAATGGCATAAAGGAGGAGCACTGTTGTGACAATGTGAAGAAGGCGGAGTGTCAGAAAGAGCAGCTTAAAGAGACGGTGGCTAATTTCAAGGCGTCATATTGCAAAGTTAGATTTCTTTAGTCCTGTTTAATGTAGACAGAATTTTTAGACCAACTAAAGGTAACATAGTTGACTGTGCCTCAAAAATACATAATACTGCTCCTTTAAACAGCTGACCGTTGGGACGTCCACTTTTGATACTGATAGGATAAATACTTATTCCATTTTGACCTCTCAAAACATCCATTACAATGTTAGTCCCACTCATCTTGACTAAAAATGAACTAATTTACCATTAAAAAAAACAAAGCAATTTTTTTTCCTAATTGAAAGGCTTTATTTTACTTAAACCTTTCAGGTTTTTATGCTGCTTAATGAGATGTTCTCCTGCCAACTGTTCCTCTCTGAAGTAAAACAAAACAAAGTTCCCAGCAACTGTGAGGCAAAAGAGCGCCACAACAATTAGTTGGCAACAATTAAATATCATTATGTTATAATTAATCTGCACACAATTCATTAAATACTAATTCCATACGAAAATTAGGGAGCGAAGAATGTCATCTCTGTGCTGCCTTAATCAGCATGTGATTGACAGCATGCAGAAAAAGAAACTTTTGAGTTTAGGGGATGCCGCGCCCTCTGTGTGTTTGTCAGCCAGTGCAAAGTGGATCATCTTAAGTGTGTAAAGATCAACTCCCCTCTGTCTGTTGATGGTAATTACGTTTCCTCCCTGCGGGGTTGCCAGCATGGCCAAGCTGGAGGAGGTGGGTGGGAGGCAAGATCGGTGCTAATTGTTGAGCAAGAGAGCCTGTTTTGGCTGCCAATAAGCACTGCGGGGTCCCCCGTATGCCTGTGAGTCTGTGCGTGTGTGTGTGTGTGTGTGTGTGTGTGTGTGTGTGTGTGTGTGTGTGTGTGTGTGTGTGTGTGTGTGTGTGTGTGTTCAAAAAGTGTGAAGCTGAATGGAGTCATAGAACTACAGGTCACACCCTGAGTGCCGTTGCTAAGATACAGCATCTGAAGTATTACAGAGGGGTGGTACTGGGGTAGTCCATCTTCAAGCCCTCCAACATCCTGCTCCAGTTTACAGCCCCGCGCCCCCCTCTGCCCTCCTCTGCTCCCCTCTGCCCCCCTCTGCCCTCCTCTGCCCCACTCCCCCTGGGGTTTGGGTGAATGGGCAGGGCTGACAGGGTTTGAATGGTTTGGGGTGACAGGGGGGTGGTGTCCTATTTGTCCCTAAATGCTTCTCTATAGACCCCTGATAATAGACCGGCTGCCTGCTCCCCTTCCACCCGCCCCACCAAACCTCTGCTGCCTCGTCCCCCACTTTCACCCACTCTGTCTCTGTCTCCTTGTCTCACCCTCCCTCCCCCAAAACCCTCTGTCTCGTTTTCCTCCCTATCATGTCTCCTTCTCTTTCCATCTCTTCTTCTGTCTCTCTGTTTTTCCCATTCTGTTCCTGCTTTTGCAGAAAGAAGAAAGAAACAAATGGCTTGTTATGCTACACATGTGCTGCCTTCAAGTGCAGCTAGTATATGACTAACAAGGAGAAGGTCAGTGCTTATTATTGCCCTCTTCAGTCCTCAGCATTGTCCAGCAGCTCAGGGTTTGTCGGCGTTAACAGGAACTGCTTTGATGTTGGTCTTTCATGCTTTGTCCATCACCATGACAGAAGATACCTTTGATGAGTGCAAGCCTGTTGTGCGAGCTGTCTGATAAATGAGAGCAAGTAAATATTTATAATTACTAATCCATGCCCAAATAAAATATAAAGAAGCAGGAAATACGACCCCTGAAACCTTTAAGAAGAGTACAATCAAGCATCTGTTTATTGTCCATTATCTGTTTATTTCCAGAAATGAAGGTATAATGACAGATCACCTGCATCTGGATAAACATCTGCACAGTAAACACACTGCATCAGGTATTTATGATATTTTCACAGTGACAAAAAAAACCCAACAAAAAACTGTTTGCCAACTTGCAAGTGCATGAGTAAAAGCTTGAGTCTGTGTTTTTTTGTGTGTGCTTGTGTTTATGTGTGAGCATTCTTCCCTGTGTTAGGGGTCAGGAGTGAAGATGTTACCCTTTGGTCATTCATCACAAGCATGACACACTCTCCCTTGCGCTCTGCTACGAGGAGGCAATGTTTTATAAAAGAATAACACGTCAGCGGGCGCTCGCTGGCCATCCATTACCGCCCTGTGCAACCTGCAAAGATGCACAATGAACTCATAGATTTTGTGCACTTGCTGTGTGTCATCCCTGATGTTTGCGTATGCAGAAGTTCTTGTTAACTCTTCTTTTGTTTTCACAGTCTAGATTCTTTTTGTCCTGCACGCGTGATGGTTTCCTCTGTAAATAGCAGGAAGGGGAAGAATGGAGGCAGGTAGCACAGAACTCAGTGCCAAGTGTTATGTTGAAATTAAATGTTTTTTTTTTCATTTCTGCTGCACACACATTCCACACATTTACATGATCCATAGCTGATCGAGCAGCTATTTCCTGCTACTGGTGAGGTAAAATGCACTTTTACACAATGTTGATAACTACATTGTGTATTTTGATTTTTGATTGTTTGCTATTCAGTTGGAAAGCTGTTATTGTTGTTACATTCGTGAAGGCTGATTCTGGGTTTGTTTTATTTTTCTCACTCATCCTGATGCTCATCCCTACAAGGGTGGGACTGTTCCATTCTGATTCACCTATTACCAATAACACTCATTAAGCCTGGCGATTAAATCGATCAGGATTTAATGCCTACTGGTCAATGCGTTGGTCGTGAGACTCTCCCAGTTTAATACTGCATTATACTGGGAGTCTAAAATACTGACATTAATCTTTCAATGCTTTAGAAAACCCTACTTTGACCTCATCTTGTGTTTTTAACAGATATCCTCATGTTTTTAATGACAGCAAAACTAGCAAAACCTCATGGACTCCATATGAACCACCACAATATCCTGCTTACTCTTCCCCAGCCTCATCTACCTGCTCACAGCAAGTAAGATCAGCTTAAAGTACTTACCAGAAAACCTACTCTGTGCTCCACCGACTCAATTCTCTCTCTTCTCTTATGGCCAATAGATCCCTGACGACATACTTAGTATTCATCCATTGTTGTCTAATAAACCTCTTTTATGTTGTTTTTTTACAACCTTTAATTTTTAGTATTTGTGCTCGGGTCCAACTCCTTAGAAGGTAAAAAAAAACAAAACAAATGTAATACACTCATTTAGATAAGTCCAAAAATCGCAAAATGTGTGTGTGTATCTTTGATGCACACATTGCAGCTGAGACTTTAGATTCTAGCAGTCACTTTTCTATAATAAGCTATTCCAGCAAAAGCAATTTGGGGTTCTGAGATTGAGATTTGTTTACGTCGTCCTTTTCACAGCGACAGGCTTATTCCTGTTTATTTAACATCAAGCTAATGCATAAACTGTTTTTTAATACATTTATGGACCTTTTTTTTTCTTTCAAATTTATCAAGAGATTTTATTTTTTGATGTACTACCCTGACCTTCCCAGGTGTTGGTGATTCAGCCCATATGTGTCAGCATTACTGCTAAGGAGCTCTTCTTGTTTGCAGTTGCATTTGCAGCTTGTGCAATCGGGACCTTAAGCATTTTGCATGTGACAGCTCTTGCTGTGTAAGACAGAACAAGTTGAGGACGATGTGAATTATGGAGCTCTTAGACCAGTTTATGAGGACTATTATCCCTCAGTTAGTTTCAGTTTTATGTGCATTTTCTCTGGGCTGGCTTGAAACCATCAATTTAATGCTTTCATAAAGCAAGGTTAGATAGCACTGAATCAAACAGAACACACACACACATCCTCTCCTCTGCTTCAGAGTGAAAGTCACAAAGACGAAGATGAGGAAGGGCGATGAACGATGGAGAGACAGTTTTATGATGTCTCCTTTAAAAGCCAATTTAGGATAAAAGTTTTCTTTCTCGCTTCAATAACAATTCAAAATGTAGTCACACACTTAAACCCAACAAATATATTTCTCTGTCTTTTTGAGTGTCTGTTAGATGGACACTTTATTGTCTTCGTTCACGCATCATGCCCATTTTTGTGGTGCTTATCACCTGTTTTATTGCAGGCCGTTTTCTTTCACGACGCTGTTCCATCAGCGGCTGTTTCCTGTCAGCAGAGCCAAGAGACAAAGATTTTGTCGTTGGTCCAAAAACACGTCGTCGTTCTCTTCGAAACAAATAACAAGCACGGATCGATATGGGTGGAAATCGACTGCAGCACTTTAAGGACGCCTCTCAGTTTTTCCTCGCAGGCGCTCAATGAGTCTCTGATTCCATTTCAGCTCATTTATGATTTTTGTGTGTGACTGTGCGTCTGCGTAATCCATCTACTCCGGTGTGACAACTTAATTTTCAATGCTGCAGGAGACGCGGTAAATTGAGGTTACCAATGGATGATGGAACAAGGGGGAGAAACAAGGAAAGATATGCCTAAGATGCCCGAGTCCAAAATCTGTTTTTCTTTTAGGGCTTACAGTGCGAGTAAGAGGAGAACCAGGAGATCCGTCACTCCTCAGTGGAGTCGGGACAAAACACACAAGTAAACACAGATGTATCCTGATGCTTTGTCAGTATGCATGTGTGTGTTTGTTTGTGTGACAGGCATACAGCGGATTAGAATGCAGGTTCTTTTGTTTGGATCTGAAGAGCATGTCATTGGCAGAGACGAGAAAAGACCCGGACCTCATCAGCACCTAAATAGCCTGACACTTCTGCCACCAATTTTCTCCCAACAGTTTCTAGCTCTTTTGGTTACATCTTCTTATCTTTCTGTTCTTTCTTTATTAAAGTTACTGTGAACTCACTTTTGATATAGACTGTAGTCCATGTCAATCAGGGCTTATTCAATGTTTAAGAGCTCTTTTAATGTAAGCTGTTAATCAATGAAAACAAAATCTACACTCTTAAAAAGAAGAAGCTAAATTTAGCACATGCCTTTGGTGAAATCTAATAATGCAGTGATGAGATACCAGTGTACTTATTCTCAGCCAATCTTCTTTTTGTATCTCAGAGAACTGGATTTTGATCCTCATTATTTGCTGCCCCTCAGCGCACACCTGCTCTTCCTGCCTACATGAAGCAGAATATTTGATCCTCTTTAGTTTTGCTGCTCTTGGTCTTGTTAAATTCAGTGCCTCACAAGCCAATTGCGATCCACAAAATCTAGTCTTTTCTTGAACTGCTCGGTGTTAAGACGTCTTATGCACCTCCAAATGCTTTCATTCACCTGTCTAGAAGCGGGTAGTTTGTTCCAGCTGCAGAGACACACTCAGATCTACCGAAGAGGGGAAGAGCCAGCTTAATTGTGATTCCGATTTGAATGAAAAAAGCAAATAAAAGGGCCATTGGAGGCAGGGCAGTAAAAGGTTTTTCTTTTAACAAGAGCTATGCTAAAACAACTATAAAGCTGAAGAGGTTTGCTCTGAAAAGCGTGTATGAAGCTCTTTGTACAGATTTGCTTATGAGTGTGTTTGTTATGTCTCTTTCTGTATGTGCGCTCACCACACATAAACACACACTGGGGTGATTTATTCCAAGCACAGGGCAGGTAAATTGAAGTCGGCCTTTCAGGTTGGTTTTCAGCTCCGGGTCTAATGAGAGCAACGTTTCCCGTCTCTCCAAACAATGCGCTCCTGTCTCTTAAGAGCCCTTCCACCCGCCTGCAGCCGAGCCACTCTACATTAGATCTGTGGCCTGCAGCAGCCACTACAGTGAAAGGCCTCAGGCTCTGAAATGGCTGTTTGATTCTCTCCCTGCTTTGCCTCTAAATGAATGATTTATTGGCTGTCAATGAGGAGGCCAAGCGTAATGGACAAAAGCTGCACTGCAGAGCCCCAGTCAAGAGGATGTTGTTGTGGATGTTCTCTTTGAGGATCCCCCTGCCTCTGTCTGGAACGATAATGAAGAGTAAACAACCTTGCTTGTGCCAGACCACATATAGCTGGAGGTGCATTAGGAATCCTGGGTCTTCACGCTGTGTGTCGACACCTTGCACTCAAAGAGTGTTTAATGATTATGAATTCTAATTAGTATTAGCAGTGCAACTCTCAGATGCTTTACAAAATACAAGAATATGACCGCATACAGCCAGTCATCGTTCTCCTGCCCTTTTGTGAACGTTCCTACATGGTCTGGCTAATAAACAGCATTTCTGGGAAATGAAAAGGCTTCCATAAAAAAGCACCGCAAAACTGTAGGCAGAATAAGAAAGAACATTTAAACAATCAATTCTAGAGTAAAGCATTCATGATTCATGTATGTACAACATACCAACCTTATTGTCATGTTTAAAGTACTGATACAAAAGGTTATTTCTGAGCTTCCAGTGAAAGAAGAACAGTGTTTAATTATAACTGCAATTTATATTCTCAATTTTACCACTTATACCAGAATGTATGGCAACAGCATTTGGTTAAAATGGTTTCACAACCATAAGTTGTTTGGGATGGAGTTTGAACTGAAAACTTTTTTCAATGGTTTATGCCTTTCAATCATCAATTATATTTTACCTAAAATCTTCTTTTGTAGTCTGATTTTTTTTTTTCTTTCCACATTGCTTTAACTTTTAAATTTGCTATTTTCACTTTGACTTCAGATGTTTTTTTCTGTAGAAACTGTTCAATGGTTTTTAAGTGAAAGCAAATTATCTCTCTTTAGCGCATGTTAAGACTCTAGTAATATACTGTTGTTCCTTATTTACTCATTCTCGCCGTACTTCTAAAATCCACTCTCCCTTGAACTTTCATTTGGATTTCAGAGCCCCTGATCCAGGACATTGTAGGCTATCAGACACATCGGTTCCCTCTGCTGTAGCAGGACTCCAATCAATTAACACAGACGAGTAACCTACCATACACACCGTGACTCAAGTGGCCACAGGCGGCAATGGAGACGTGTTATTTAAAATCCTCATTGCTTTTGTTCACCTAAAAGGGGACATTACCACCCGCTCGTCCCTTTGGCCTCTACTTGTCATCCAAACAGCTAATTTCTGCAGATCTCTGTAATCCCCCAGAGGACACAGCAGGGCTTAGGGGCCAGCAGGAACGGGGGCCTCAGAGGCCGGCTGCTAGAAAGGAGAGTCGATGGGAGCTTTTAGAATTGACGTTCTAAAACGCGCCTTTGTTTGCATCAAGCTCCCCGGCGTCCCCGCCTTTCAGGAGTCCTAATGATAAGTGACAGTCCATTAATTGAAGCTATTTAGGAAGCCATCATCAGACACACGTATAATCCCTCTCCGCTGAGACCAGTAGAACATTTTTACTGCGCCGCAGATGAGGAAATTGTTGGGTTAGGAAGCCTAATGCGTTTGACTTTATTGGTGCTTGTAAATCAGTGGGTTTAAAGAAAAGAATAAAGAAATTACTGGCTGGAAAATATTCTTATTTTTTCTTTCCTATAACCAAGTGGTTTTGTGAGAACACACGTGGATCTGATTACAATTTAATTACAGTAATTAAAACATGGAGTGCTTTATGCAAGCTGCACAAAAGATTAATCTGTTTGTTACAAGTAAAGGAGGAGTCAGTAATAGTGTGTAGCCTCTTGGAGTGAGCTACTTCTGGCATCACATTACTAAATCAGTTACTGTTTTCTGTATTTTACAAACCTCACAATCAAACACAATGGAGGTAACTGAGCACTTAAGCTGTTTGGCATTAGCCAGGGGGTTTTATTTGCTTGATATGAGAAACATGCATTTTATTCAGAGTGTGCATTATGACACTATAAATAGTGTTTTTTAGACTTGAGCACAAGTCTCAAATGTTCCAACTATTGAAAGCAAAATATTTTTAAGGGATCATTAAAACCTTCATCAAGGTGTCTTAAAAGGTCGTGTTGTTTTCCAGCCACAAAGACATTTTATAGCACAATAAAGTATCTATGTTCTCATCCGTTATAAATGTTACACAATAATACATAGCATATTAAATATAATTGAAAAGAAATTTTACTTTGCTTTTAACACCTTGAATTTGGGCCTCTGTCTCTTTAAGAAATTCTTGCTTTCTGACACTTCACTTTCAGAAATTTCGCACGTCGCTCTTTGGTTATCCCTTTAACGTGTTTTTTTTAGGTTTTTTTGCCAATGCTACACTGAGAATTAGCTCGCATGTTGAGCTAAGCAGGATCACAGGTCCATCAGGTGTTTGCTAATTGCTGCTGGCTAGTTTGAAGGGGCTGAGTGAGAGAGTCGTGAGGGAGGGGTGCTCTGTGAGGCAGTAGCTTGGGAACTGCAGCTCCTTTGTCTTGTATTTCCAAAGTGTGTGAAAGTCAATTATCGGTGTTTATTTCTAGTTTGAACTCCAAAATTCTGACTTCTGAGTAAAAAAAAATCAACTGAAGCGATTCACTGAAGCCAGACTTTGATATCCAAAATGCCACCTCCTCACATTAACAAAAGTAAGGCATGGTGAAAACATACTTATTTTTCCAGAAACACTTGTAAGATCCTGTGTAAAATCCATGTTGCATGTAGCACCTGCAGTTCTGAATTGGAAAAATTAAATAAAACTACTGCTTAAAACGTTGTTTGGCACTACAAAGAATGACGACTTAAGGTTGTAATATTGAAAATCCTGACTTCTCAGACTTCAAGGTAAATGCAGTGCAGCATGTTGCAGCATAGCCTTCCTACACATTTGATATTATAGCAACAACGTCTATAGCTTCATCCAGCCACCAGATTTTTAGACATGCTGAAAAGTTTAAAACACGAGTCTCGCAACTCTGCTCCAAAACAAAAGCAAAAGCTGTCGGAACGACCCGGCCCTACTTGATTTTATGCTATGCTGTGCAGGCGCTCATTCTGTATCGATAAAGATTTACTCACCTCAGTGTGCTGAAAGCTCGAGGTTGTGGACATGGCAGGAGATTTAGAAGTGTTTTCTAAATAATTTAGCTACTAAACCTCTTAGGGATGGTCGTAGATCATGTATACAACAATTCAAGTTGAAGGAGGAATGTATTTTCATGCTGAAATGGTCAAATGATCAGTAAATATGGGAAACACACAACATATTAAAACCAACTAAATTTACAGAACAATGATATACAAAACAATCATGCATGATAACTGGCATCCAAGTCGTCATAGATTTTGCTTAATTTAGTGTTTTGCCCAACTTAGATAGGTTTTCAGGTATTCCAACATATGTTGGAAGATGAGAAACAATGCATCTGGAAAATGTATATCATAGTTCCAGTCTTTACATGATACTTTAAATAAAAGAAATCGTCACAATTTTTAGATCTATAATGCATAAAATCTTTTAGAATAAAAACAATAATGGAAAAAAATTAGGACATTGTTTTCTAAACAGCATATTTACGGGTAGAAATTTTTTGCCAATTTTGACTACGGTAATTGCTTTTTGTTAATTTTAAATGGCGGTTTTGCAGTATAATCAGACCCGGTGTATTCTAGTCCATCTAGCACTTTAGATGTTAAGATCTAAATGTTTTTGAATCCTTAAAATAGCTTCAACAACCCAGCATTTACATGTATAGACACTCTCCCCCTAGATGTTTGTTGATGGAACATTTGAAAGAAGAGCACAAAGGTTGGTGCTATTATTTCCTTGTTGATCAGGCCATAATCTACAAGGTGAAAAACTGCCACCGGGAACAATAAGCCCTGAAATCTGCACTGAATTTTCTCTGTATCCTCAAGTCCAGTCATCCAGCTACAGTTCATTCCCCTCAAACCAATTTACCATCTGTGCATCTCTCTATCTTCCCCATAAAACAGGGAAGGAAGCAGTTGTCGCTGTTTGGGTTTTAGGGGCTAAATGATGTTGCTAATCACCAGCTTCTACAGAGCTTGATTTATGAAGGCAACACGAATTGTTATAGGCTGACTTATACATATGTGTGTTAGGGAGAGCGTGCGTGTGTGTGTATGTTTGGGTAGGTGTCAGAGACGGAGCTGGTGGGATAGCCTAAATAGTCCTATTATTTATTGTCTCAGAGCGGCCTCTCTGAACGGAAGAGCGGCTCTCTAAATTGAAATATAGCTGAGTTTACCCTTCTGATTACTGCAGTAGTTTACTCCCAGCGCCCAAGGAGATCATTAAACAATGGCCGCCAGTTGCAACTCAGCGCCCCGTAATGGCCCAGGATAAATGCTCCAACTGAGACATAACTAACCCTGCTGACGGACAATAAGCGTGTCTTACAGGCATCATTTTACCCTTAGAACAACACCGGTTGTGGCCATTAGAACACAGAGGAGAAGTGGAGCCAATATCCTAGTCCAATATCCTGTGCATTTTATAATTACTCATTTATCTAACCTGACTCTATTGGATTAAACTGTTACTGGGTTAATTTTGAGCAGAATGTTTAGGCTGATCTAAATTACATGTGCAAGGCCTTGCAAAACTCTAACATTTTTCTTTTTACATAGTGTCACATTGCAACTGCAGCTTTGATCCGTTTCATAAGTATTTATGGAGCATTAATTAAGCATTAATTGTGAAATTGAAAGGAAAAAAGTCATGTTTTTCAACATTTTTTTGCAAATAAAAATCTAAAAAGTCTGAAATAAATATGTAGTCATCTTCTAAATTAAAAGTTAGGACTACAGCCCATTGCCAGTATTTTGTATGTCATTATATGCTTGAAACATTTTTGCTGGACTTTGACTAGGACATTTTAAGACATTAATGTTTTTATGCAAACCAACACTGACCTGGTATTTGGGGTCCCTTGTCTTACCAGCTCCACTGACCTGATAATTAAATCTCTACAGCACGATGCTGCCACCACCATGCTTCTCTGTATGGATGGTGTGTTTATTTTAACTTATACATTGTTTATTATGAGGCTGACAACTTAGATTTTAGTTAGTTTTTTTCCTCCGTAAATACTTATTAACTTGGACCAAGCAAATTCTCTAATTTCAACTGAATTAAAAAAAATATGCAGACTGAATTGAATTGGTAGAAAAATATTTGATCTTCTTGGAAAAGAAATGCCTCCAGAGAGCTGAGCAAAATTTGAATCCTCTATGGGTGAAGCGGCCAAGTAATGTTGTGACAGGTTCTGTAATTGTTTGAAAACTCAAAAAAAAAAACCAATACAATAATTCAGAAACATGACCACTTAGCTGTCCTCTTTACTGCCCGAGTGAAACTGCCTAATTGCCCATTCTACCTTCAAAATCCCTTAAAATGTTTCATTTCTTTTTGTCATTCATCTCTGGAGACACAAGCACCTAAAGAGTTAAAGAAGCCACTGACAGCGTCGGTATCGATGTGAGAAATGTGGCTTAGTGGAACCATGTCTCATTCCATCCGAGCCATCGCCATCATCCGGCGTTTCTGCAATGACCTTTCAGCTGCGCGATGATGGCTGAGGTTGCGGGCTGAGTCCTTCACACGCTGCTGCTCTGATTACTGCAACATCTGTAACATAAACAGTGGAGCAGGACATCAGCACAGCAGACCTAACAGCCATGACAATGAAGTGACAGTGTCAGCTCAAGACAAGATGACAATGATGTTTCTGTCTCAGTGTGTTGATTATGCAGCCGCTCGTTGTGTCTCAAAGAGCTACGCTCTGTTCTGGGTAAATAAGGAATGAAGCTCTGGCGAGCGTCACGCCGGTTTCTTTGTGTCACAGAGTTAAACTTTGACCTGTGATTATTTCTGTGATTAAAAGGAGCAGCTTAGAAACATTTCGGATAGCGCGCTGGAACACAGGCTGATGCGAGTGGCAACGCGTTACCCGAGAGATGCCTGCAGCTTTATTAGAAAATAATATGTGTCAGGGAACACGAGTCGGCCTGGACCGGCTGAAGAATCATCAACAGTAATAATCAACATTATTTAATAACAGGATAAGAGGGAAAATAGGCTTGCATGCTGTTGAAACTGGAGTTAATGATAAGTTAGCGCTGATGAATTTTTTTAAAGGAGATAAACATTGTAAAATTACGATAGCTGCATATAAAATGTAAAAAAAAAAGAAGAAAATGAAATGCTTAGGAAGAAAAAAAAATCACCAAAATAACTGAAGGATTAATGACAATCATTGTGTTGTTTACCATCCACAGAGGTCTCTGGAGGGAAAAAGCTGCATTTTTCTGCTGTTTAGAGGGTCCACATCGCTCTGATGTAGCGGGCTGTTTTTGTGGCTGTTGTTGCTGTCTGTCCTAACACATTTACCTTAAGCCATCAGAGCTCATTAAATGCCTGCTGGTGCAGGGAAACAAAAGGCTGCCCGGCGAGCCAATATGCGCCTCTGACACGTCAGCCAATCCCCAGACAGTCTGCAGAGCCTGGCTGCACGGTGGAATTCTCAAACATATTTTTCTAATTTATGGATGGATAATAAATCAACATTAAGGCTTGGACAACAAGTTATACATCAGAGGGAGATGGCTGCAAACTGGGCCACAATGCAGCAGAGGAGAACAGGCGCACATCTGCACTGAAGTCACAGTGTGTGTGTGTGTGTGTGTGTGTGTGTGTGTGTGTGTGTGTGTGTGTGTGTGTGTGTGTGTGTGTGTGTGATTATGTTGAAGCGTATGTTTCTTCCCAGCCAGACTCAGTTTAATCTCAACTTTTAACATCTGTGGAGATGCAAACATTTTTAATGTCACCCCTCAGAGGTGGTGAGTGTGAATATTACGAATCGGAGAGAAGACCATTAGGATTTACTACTGGACGGATGGAGCTTTAAATGCTTCATAAAATTTAACTCTATGAAATATGCATGCGTTTGCATTTTAATGTCCATGAATTGGCCTTTCCCTGATGTGTTAGGTCACCGCGTCTCCACTCAGGGCTTGAGTGATTTCAAGCTGGTGTTTTGCAGCTAAGAATTCAGATAATATCTAACATCATGGCGCTGAACTTCTTTTACTTAATAGGTATAAAAGCTTTACAAGAAATGGAGGTACTGACATTTTTCCACTACCTATGTTATTGTGTTGTTAAATGGTTTTATCATACTTGCCATGCTGTGTACTGAACACATGCAAAGACGCACTAAAGACTGTAGACACATTGTAGACAAAGAGCAGTAAGCATTAATGATGGCTTATAAGTAGTGGCTACTTTTGATATAATATTGGCAAAGTTTTCTGTCCCTGGTGCCATTCTTCTGCTTTGCTTCCAACAAAAAGACAAACCAGCCTTAAACACTGAGCCAAAAGAGTTTTCTATTGCGTACTACAATACAAAACTGGAATAGGCGCTGCATATGGTCTGCATAGAGAACCGTATAATTCAGCAGTATTTATTTTTGTCTTTCTTTTTTGGATTCCATTTTGTAATCTCTCATTTAAAGAACACAGTGGACAACTTTAAAACACTTTATGTTTTAAAGTTGTTAATGTTTCCTATAAGTTGCAGAATAATTATTTTTACTAAATGACTTTCCATATTGGATAAAGGTGGTAGAAAGCAGAGGGATGGACTCACCTGGTGTGTCATACATGTCAGAACTGCCACTTAAAATACTGTATAGTACACATAAATTCCTTATTTCTAAGAAAAAATATTAAAGTGTATAAAATCGTATGGCAGACAATATTTAATACAAATACAAGCTAAGGTTGGAGCAACATTTTTTAGAACATGAAGTTAGAACAACAGACGTTTTTGTGTGATAGTCTGTGGAGTGTGTTGGTGGAACAGCAGGGAGAATGATTTGAAAATATGTAAAAAATGTAAACCAATTTAAAATTTCTCAAAAAATAATACACAGGTCAAATATCATCTTGCATCTGTGTGTAGCTTTACTCCATTACCTTACTGATTCTAAAAATAACTAACAATTTAGTAAGTTGGAAACAAAGATGTGTGTAAAGCCTAACAGCACTTCAACATTATGCATACACTGACTGGAAAGTGATATGAATTTGAAATTTCCAACAAGCTGGTAGGAAGACTTCAAGGCCAATAACATCAAGATTTTATAATAAAAATAAAATCCTATTTTGACTGGTCTACATTTCTGCAGCCTTCAGTGTAGTGGCTTCGAACTGCTCGTTTTGTTGCTGCTCCGCTTAGCATTTGATGGAGAAGCTAAAGAAGCTGGAGCTCCACTCTAAAATTATTAAACCTAATCATTCATTAACCTCAACTACTCTGATAGGAGGGTAAACCTAACGCTTGATTACATTCTGCAAGTGTGCGTTTGTGTGTGTGTGGTGGTGTAATTTTTTTACGTATATTGACTCAACGTAACCACTGAAGATGCTTAAGTCACTGCTCATCTTTATTTTGTTTATTTATTATTTACTCTGCATGGTCTCCATGACTGTGTGTGTGAGCAGGCATGTGCTGCGGAGAAGGTTTGTCATTCATTACAGTGGAATACAATCAGAGCTAAACTAGCCATGGCGGCCTGACTCATTATAAGATGAAGGTTTATTCAAAATCTCACACTGCCTCATTCCCAATCCACTCACTGCCATATGCATACAGTAATTACACGAGTGAGGAGGAGGAGAAGGTTAGTGAGCTGCTCCTGTGTGCGGGTGTGTGTAGGTGTGTATGTGTGCGTGTGTGTTTGTGCGCGAGAGAGAATGAGAGAGTGCGTGTGCAAGCTTGTGTGTAAAATTATTTTTCATTCCATGTTTCGCCTGAGTTCTGCCTCTATAACTGAGGATCTAATCAATCTGCCGGCTATTAAGTTTGTTAATTGATAATGCATACTAATTAGGCCTGGCACCGTTGCCACAGCGACCACGAGAAGGTGATTGTAGGCAGAAGTCCAAATGGACTTTTAAAAGCAGAGAGCATGAGGTGGGAGCCATCTTGCCAGCATATACAGAGCACCAGCGTGCTTGTTGCTCTCAGACATGCAGGTACAGTATCCGGCACGATGCCGATTCGACTCCAGAACCAAAACGTATTGGATTCTAAATCCACATGTCAAAAATACATACAAGATGCAAAAGACATGCTTTGTTCACAGCCTCTAGCATTTGGTATAAAATCTGGATTTTACGTTATAGGGACAAAGACATTTTTTTTATTGAGCAGCAAATGCAAACGCTTTCTTTAAAATGTGATTTAATGCAATTAATCTTTTATAGTGCAATTACATTCTGTGAAATGTAAAATGCTAAAACTAAAATGTTTTTATACTTGAAGAACTGGTTTGGACAGTTTTACAGTATTTGTGGATTAGGTGTTATAAATACAGCAATGGTTTAATTTACAAAAAATACATTGAAAACGATTTCTACATTTTAGCTAATAAACTAATTTACATTTGTGTACGGTTTTTATGTTGTTGTTTTTTCCCTTAACACAACAGCTCACGTTTTTATCACTTTTTACTGTGGTATCCAAATATTCACTGTTCAGGCTGTATTAATTAAATAAATGGAGGAAATCAATTTGAGGTCGGGAAATGAACCAATTACAGCTGCATAGAGGACTTCAGTCTCCATATACTGCACACCTGTTCTACTACTGGGTCGTTTCCAAGAAAGTTTTTATTTAATTTCCTGTTATCCAGGAGGGAAAATTGTAACAGAAAGGCATGTTTCTCTAAGTTACTCTTAAAAATGGGAAAGACACAAAAACCTTCAAGTAAGGTGTTGGCCAACACAAGTTAATACACAAAAGTTAGCTACTCATCCAGACATCAACGCGAGCAATATTTAAAAATAATAATAAAAAAGACTGAATGAGGACCCCGATTACGTCTTTATTAATGGCAATAAAAAATAAACTGAAACTGAGATTGAAACTTTTATTATTGGTTTTAGACATCAACATAAATCACCAATTAATTACTAATTTATTAACTTGCTGAATTTTTTTGTAACAAATGCATACAATGCATGCAAGAAAACAAGAGAAATATTTAAGTAAGAACATTTAATTGTTTTGTAAAAGATAAACATTTTTTAGAACCCCAATATTTTGATGTAAAAGAAATACACATAAAAAATCCAGAAGCATGAGTGTGTTTAGTTGGAGGTTCTTCAACAGTTTTTCCAGCTCATGACCTCAAATTTGTTAGGTCATCTTTTCAGTCAATAAAGCTTGGGCACAAAAACATACACACACATGCTTGTGCACCCAAACCATTTGTCACACACCCTGAACCCGCAGCATTATCTCTGTGCCTTCAAGGTCAACAAGATGCAGCAGAAAATATGAAGTCAGAAGATCTGTGAGGTTTGATCTGTTTTTCCCGTTTTGTGTGTCCTGTGAAACTAAATAAAAAATGAGAAAAAATGTTGATCTTTTTATATTGATGATTATCAAATCTCATTTTTTATTTCTTCAGGTCGTGTTTGACAGGATTTTTCTTTATTCTATATGTATCCTCAGCAGGATGTTATCCAAGCATGCTCTTTAAAAAAAATCCACCTGACGCTGCAGCTCAGAAGCTTCCCACAGGATGCCTGTGTGTTTTCAGTCTGAGCGCAATCCGGAGTGAGTGTAATGGTAGTTTCCACGTGCCTGTTTGTAATCTGCCTGGAAGTTATTGTGCACATGAGGATACCACCCTCATTAGCTCATGATGAAGAGCTCAGTAGATGGTCATATCACTGATTTCTCCTGCCCGATTTATCTGTGTGACTGATGGTGTTGCTTGTGCAGGCCAATTCCTCATCAAACTGTTTGGTCTTTGACAGCTTGGAATTCATAAATAGAGCAAACATTTTCAGGAAAAGGGGGGGGAAAAACAACCTCTGAGTCATGCATATGGTACGAGTTCTTCCTTTTAAGACCGTCTAACATCTTTGTTAAATCAAAGCATTTTGTGCTCTCTTCACACTTTTCAAAACTCACAGCTTTTCCTCTTTTCCACCTTCCTTTGCAATGCGTCTCCACACATGTGCATGCTTTGTGCATTTTTGTGTGGTCACTGAGCACACGGCTGCTTGCACGTGTTTATTTGTTTCTCTGGAAGCATTGCATGCACGTGTGTGTGTGTGTGTGTGTGTGTGTGTGTGTGTGTGTGTGTGTGTGTGTGTGTGTGTGTGTGTGTGTGTGTGTGTGCATGTTGTGCGCGCTCGCACGCCCGTGTTCGTGCGTGCGGCAGAGCAGCCAGCTGGGTTGGAGGGGTAATAAAGAAGGAGAATCAATAGGCCATGCAGTAGAGCCAAGGTGCTGCCATTTATCACACCGCCTCTCTGACTTCCATCATTCATCATGCCCAATGAGGCAGCAAATAGGAAAATGACTATTTGTATCAAACACATCTGCACTCATCCACTGAGGTATTTTATTCCCATTAACTCAAAGAGTAGAATACGCCAGTTTCAGCTGCTGCTGCTGCTGCTGTTGTTGCTGCTGCTGTGTTTATGTGTGTGATTCTATTTGTTCAGGCTTGTAGTTGTAGATTTGTTGGGAATACATTCATGGCTGCTGTTGTTTTTTCCCTAGGAAAAAAAAAGAAAGTGTGCCGTGAGCCCTTCAATCCCCGAGCCGATGTGTTTAGTCTGCATCTTCCTCTCTTTCTCTCCCCTGACCATCTCTCTCCTTTGACTCATATTCATTCTTGTAGCAAAATCTTCCTCTTTGTGAACCTTCGGAGTGATGGGGCGAATAATATCACGGCTCGAAGAAGCCATTACATTAAGCTTGCCTTTCATTTTCACCTATAAATTAGCCCCGGCGCTGGTCTGCCCAGGGGTTGAGGTGTATATCTGTATGTGTGCATAGCCTGGAGGGCTGTGGGGTGTAGAGGGGTGGACGGTGGTCATTATGGTCTAATATCCCATGAAATGGTGAAATTATTATGCAGCCAATTTTATGAGCTCCCAGTGAATATTAAAGGATATTTTCTGTGACGTCCAGCCTATAAATCACTGTAATTGTTTGTTTTTCGTCTCCTTTTTAACAAAGTTATTTAGAGTTTTTGTTGTCACTCTCAATCTAGATTTTGTATTTTTTAAACTCTGATTCCCTAAATAAACAAACTACTGTTTTACTCAAGACTGAAAAACGATTAGGGGAACAATATTTATTAGATCTTGAGGAATTTGGGCGTAAACTAAAATCAAGTTGTTTTGAACAATGTTTGCTGACTTTCTTTTAAAGCTGAAGATTGCTACCTAACTTTTTAACCCTTTCACACTGGCTCTTTATTAACCCAGAGCAAAAAGGATGCAGAAAGGAGCAGTTCTGTTATTGAAAATCTACATAGAAATACTTTTTTTCTCATTTGGTTTATTTATGTCATTAGACTACAAATTATGTGCTTTATTTTTTTAAATGAGGTATAAAAATACAAATAATTCAGTTGGCATTTTCCACCAGAAAGTGTATTTTTTCTTTGATGTTTGTTGTTATTGTTTTGCAGCTAAAATAAGAAGCAAGATTTTCTTTAAATATCTATACAATAAAATAAAAATGAATTAATTAGACATATTGTGGTAAATTTTTCATTACTGTTTTCTTTTTTTTAATTCATACATGCCATCCTTGATTTTAGTCAATTCAGGTTCATCTTTAAAATCTACGAGTATTAGTTTTTTTGTTTTTTTGTTTGTTTGTTTTTTTGGGGGGGGCGGGTGGACATGTGCTTAACAATATGAAGGTTTTTAGTTATTGTGATTTCCTCCAAAGTTGCAGCTCTGTCTCTCTCTGTAATCTGTATCACTAAAATCTATAATCTATAAATAAAATAAAAATCTTCCAGAATATGGGAAATAGGTTTCTGTCTAAATAAACTCTAGATAAAAAGGAAATGCTGCATATCTAACTTTCACTTTTAAAAGTATGTTATAGCTCACAGACAATTGGCTTTTTTTTGCACATATGAAAAGGTAGTTTTTTCAATATGTCAATTTATGCAGTTTGTTCCAACATCAATGATGAAACAAGTAATTCATTTATTGTAGCCATACAGGGGGCTCAAAGTGTTTTTGAGGGATTAGCTGCATCACACTGCAAGCATAAAAGAGACGTTGACGTTATAAAGCTCTAAACTTAAACTTCATAACTTGCTGTTGTTTCAAATCAACATGACTATTGAATTCACATTTGCATTTTATTTCATGCCTACAGAAGTAAAAGATCCTTTTCTCTGTGTGAGATTTCCAATAGACGACTAAAATTTTCTTATTCAGCATGTTCCACGGCAGAATGGGATTCATCAGAAATGTAAAACAGAGCAACTTTTTTGCAATATGTTCAGCTTTTCAATATTTCCAGATGTCTAACTCTACACCATTCAAACAGTCTTTTTGCTTCCTGTGACTTTATTTTTGAATAACTCACTGATACTGAAAACAACTAACTAATAACTTTCTTGCAAAACAGTCAATGCAACCTGGCAGCACTTATGTGAGGTGCATTCAATGAGTGAAATAAAAATTGGATTTTTATTCTGGTTTATTTGTGATCATAGCAGGTCAGATGTAAATTACCCAGTTTGAGTCACCATCCAATTCCGTTTGGCACATCTAAACCCATTAGGCACATATCTGGCTTTTTGCTAAATTCATTTAGATTGTGAAGGTTCCTGACCCTATATTTAGATACTTAAATGTATCTAAAATATGTTTTGTTACTAGCGTTTATCCTTGGAGTTTAAGATAACTTAATGTTTCGACCAACTTTAATGTAAAACATAAAAAAGCTAAACTGCTTGCAGCTTTTCTCCAAAAGCATCAAAACAAATTCAAACACAGACAAATGAATATGTTCTTATTCAAGTGTAATAACTGAATCTGAAGCGTTTTTGAGTCTGTGAAGGTTACAACAGAGACACTAGCGTTTCCACTTGAGCACACTTGGCTTGGCAAGATAAGATACGATCTTCTTTTCTGTGGATTTGAAGGAGAATGTAATGCACCAAGGTCATTTAACACATCTATCTCCCAGACATTCATCAGGGCTCTTAGCATCCCTCTTTACTGCTCTGATATACGGCTCTCAGTGGGATGAAGCCCTTACATGAGGACACACTCCACCATCAGGGAATCCTGCAATACCCGGAAAATCCTAATGTAGTTTTTACACTTTTAACAACATAACAGCTAAAAAACATGTTCACTGTCACAAGTTTCCTTCTTTTTCTACTTGAACTGCTGGAGCTGGACTGCTGTGTAAGAGCCAAATAGGGTTAACATCATTACCTGCTCACAGCCTCATAATCATTACTGATTGGACAAATTCCTAAAATTACCTACTTTATTACCAATTACATAGAACACTTAGCTATCTCAATATCAATCAGTGCACTGTGATAATGCATAATTAGGTATTAAAGACCAATCCGGATGAATTATCTAATATAAACCTAATGACAAAATCAAAAGCTTCTTAATAAAACTCATACAGCCATACTGTTTGTTATCTGACACAAAATGGAAAAGATAAGCGTGACTCTTCAGCCAGTGCTTATTAAGCATGGAGGCAGACAGTAGATCCCCTTTACCTACATTTCATCCCAAATGGATCTAGTTGCATCAATTTTGTGCTCTTGAGAGACTGAGTATATTCAGTCAGCATGTTTTTATGCAATTCTATTAACAGTGCATGAACTGCTGCACCATCTGTAACTCTCTGCCTTTGACGCGTGACCGGGCCTCACACACACAAACACACACACACACACACACACACACACACACACACACACACACACACACACACACACACACACACACACACACACCAGCTTTGCTTCCTCCGCTGGGATCTGCAGCAAAGTCACCCACCACAAGGGGATGGCTTTCAGATTCATAAAATTCATAGAATTCTTCACAAATGGATGAACACAATTTCCTCCCCCCAATTCCCTCATTATGCAAATATGCAAAATATCAAATCTAGACCAATTAGGGACAGCCACGGCTTTAAATTTAGCGGTTTAAGCCATAATTGCAGAAACCCTCAAATAATTATGCAGCTAATTGGGAATATTTGTGACAGATACAACAAATTCTCCTCACAAATTACATTTCATCCATGGAAACCCTGTGCTCCGGTGAAATCCCATTCAGGTCCAATTTCTCTTACATAATGAAAGGAACAGAAAACTTGTTATCACATTTGAGCACTATGCTGCTCTGTAATGTGGAATGATCAAATAAATTAAACTGAAATTCATACATATTTCTCTAATATCTTCCAAAGGCACTTTATTTGTATAGGAAATAACGGCGGGTCTATCAAGTATGAACCGTAACAGGCAGTAATGGCACAGGGGAGCTCAGGAGAGGCAACGTGCAAACTGCATAACGGGCAGCCTTTTTACCTTTTCACCTCCAAAACTTCAACACCTTTACATGTCGGAGGCTTAGATCAAGTTTCTGCACTGACAAACACAGCCAAATTTTACCCAGAAAAAGCAGAAAAACAATTTGTTTATTTAGGTTTTGAAAAGAAAGTATAAAAGTTTAACCAGCTAAAGAACACTTATAAATCATTTGAGTTCAAAAACACTTTTAAAATATTAATTTTGACTAACTTAGAAAAATCTTCACTTAATATCGTGTTTATTTTTGGTCTTTTGGTGTAATAAATAATTTATAGCAATATTTCTTATCATGAATTCATTTATTCTTGTTTTCTTAGAAATGTACAGTTGAGGCCTGTTTATTCATAAGTACAGCCTGGAAGATTTTATCAATGTGTTTCTTCTGACTTAAGCATTATAATTTAGAGGCAGCCCAGTCCAGGTCCTGACCTGAAACTAACACAGTATATAGCCAGGGAGCTCAAGATTAGGGTAATGGCACAGAGGCCTTCCTACATCATCATACACCAGTGGAATGATGAAAAATTATTTTTAAAATATTTTATTTGATGTAATGCCAATAAATATTGGTCAATTAATAGCTTGGAAGCATTGAAATATTGTTTGAAGTTCCATTTGGAATAAAAAGTAAATACTTGTCCTCAACTGGCCTCGGGTTTGAAAACTTACAGTGCCCCACTACATTCGCAAACCACTATTGCTGACTGAAATTAAAATAATTCTTGAATCTCTTTGGGACAGATCGTCCCATTGGGCCTCTCTTCCAAGGCCATGCATGGACTCATGGATAACCTGGTGCTCCTGAAAATGCTCAGGCAATAAACGCCTGGAGGTGAAACTGGAGCCGCTCTATGTAAACTGGGAATCCGCCTGTGAAGCGTAGCAGCCTCTATTTGTCACAGAGCTCCATAAATGTGATTGGCCCTGATATCTCCATCTCTCTGTCCCTGCACTTTGCAAAAGGACCACACAGATACAAAGAAAGTCAGTGGTGTATCCAGATGAGGGACAGGGGTGGACACTAATAATATTTGGGTAGCAAATCAAAACCTAAAGACTATAGCAGACTTTCTGAAATGTCATTCAGGGATCTTGCTTTGGTAAAACTTGAAGTTAATGTTTGATTTAGAAAAAATAAATCTGGATCCTAATGAAACATTTTAGTTTATTATGATTTCAAGTTTTTCAAACATCAGCTAACTGAGCATGTTGGTTAGAACATGATGCAACCCACAAAAAATTACTTCAAATGTTTTGCCTCAGTATAAGAGCCTGGTACCATTTCAGGGCGGTGTCAGAAGTGACATTCAAAAAGTCAAACTCTGAAGTGTGTGACCATTGTCCCCCTTGGTTCTCTCCTCATGGCGCCATTGGCATCTGTAGATACATTTAAAAGAAGAAAGTCACTTTTTGGATTTGGTTTATTTGTGCACATTCTAATTTTTTGACATTTTAGCAAGGTTATTTTAGCCTCAGTTCTCTGCTAATTGCAGTTGCAGAAAATAACTTGGAGAATAATCTAACTTTTTCTATTTTCTGTATTGCTGAGAATATTTCTGATTGCAGAAAGCACAGATAGCCATGGAAACTTAAACCGGCCAGATGGTGAGCTATGAGCAGTTGACCACAGATTGGCTACCCTAGCAGATAGCCCGACTAATAAACCAATCTTTTTCAGCATGCATCAGCTTGCAACAGAGCAAAATGACAATAAAGTGTAGCATTTGATGCAAAATTAACACAAGCTGCTTCCTAGAAGTTGTGTAATCTACATTCAATTTTTTGAAGGTTATGTGTTCTTTTTTTCTTAAAACCAATTTTTATCATATGCAGTTTTTTTTTCTTCATTTTTGTGTAAATACTATGCAATTGTGGAAATACTAAACATTTTATAGGATCATAGAAATGCATTGTTCATATACACGTGTGTGTTTCATGAGATAAAGTGTTGGAATCAGGTGAACCCCGCAGAGGGAAGTCGAGGTGTCCATCAAATTGAAACCTTACGTCACCCTTCCTTCGCTCCTTCCTTCTCTCCTTCCTTCGTTCCTTCCCACAACAACGCTGTCTATTTTTGTGTGTGCAGATGAGTAATCAGCTGACCCACAGCTCTGTGTCTCCTCCCCAGTCGCTCTCACTAAATTCAGAGCCGTTTATGCTGTGATTTTTCTGGACACGACGGTCACTGACCGGATAGATGAGGCAAATATCAGCTGCACAGCCTGTTTCGCAGAGCCGCTGGTGCAAAACAGCGCACGATTGAACCGCGTTGCTTTTGTTCTGCCACAGACACATCAGAGAGAAGAAACGCACATAATCTTAACAAACAACACATCTCCACAATAATCACTAAAGCTGTTCGGTTATTATTGACTACAGATGTGCGTAGTTTATCCGTTTATATATTTGTAGCTTTGGCTTTTTCTGGTACGCAACGGACTCATCTGACAATGGGCGTCTGTATTTTCTTGAATTATCATAATGAATTATCTGAAATTTACGTTGCAGTTAATTCAATAGTGACTTAGTATTTCATCCTGTTTCATTTATTCGGGCTATAAGACCCGTTTGGACTCTTGACAATTAAGCAATAATGCAGACTATGATCACAGATCTTCTAAACTGGTTCATACCATCTATTGGAATCATATTTAAGATTAATTTGTCAAAATTAATTTGTCACAAATTAATTTGTCAAAAAAACGGCAAAGCAAATATTTCAAAGGTGGGTGCAAACCTTCCTTGCACCAAAAGGTCTGGTACGAAACGACCAAAACTACAAATGAGCCCTGTAGTGCCACGTGTTGCTTCGTTGGCTTGTTTTCACTCCACTTTATCCAAACATCTAATTAATCAACATGGCAGCTTTGAAACAATCGACAAAAAAATATGAATGTAAGTGGCGTCTGCAGCTCCGTGCGCATTTGAAGGGATATGTGCAAGCGCAGATCCGTGCGCACAGTTTCGAGACGGCGTGTGCATGTGTGTATGTCCTCTCTAATGCCCTGTTAATTGCCCGACAGTGTTCCTACACACACCTCTGCTAATGTTCCACTTGCTATTCAGCCTGCGGCCTGCCTTTCTCCTGCCTCTCCTCTTCGCTCTCTCTTCAGCACGGCGTGTCCCGTTGCACTGGCACCATCGTTCACAGATGGGCTCACCTCACCTGGCAGAACTGGTGACGAGCCTATTGTGTGAAATATCTAGATTTAAGCGAGCGTCAGCCGTGCTGGTCATGTTGCGTCAGCACCTCGGACAGCGCCTAATGCCCCCATTCGGGCGCTGAAATCCCTCCGCGTCCCCGAGTCTCGTGAAATCGGAGCATCTTTTCTGACAGACGTCCCCTATAAGTCTCTTTTCTCTCCGAGCGTGCCGCCACTTTCATTACACACCCTGATTAAATCGTAGATTAGCCAGCAGTGGCCCTGCGCACTCCTCACCAGCCGCTCGCTCAATATCAATTAGCGGCTGCGCAAAAAGCGGCGTGTCTAACAGTGACCCACCGTCTGTGAGCTTCCAGGATTGGCAGTTCTCTCATTTTTAAAATACTAAAGAGGAAACCAGTCAGCAAATGTAGACAAAAAAAGTGTGTGGGGAGGGGGGAGGCAAAATTAGATGAGGTGCAACGGAATGCAGCGAGATAATTCCATGCAGTTGGACAAATTTATTTTACCCGGTCATTGTATGGATGACTATTTCTTGGCTTAGCTCAGAAGTTTAAATCAAAAGGCAAAATTAAGGGGGAAAAAATGGCGTTTTAGTCCAGACAGTTCAGTCTTTTCTCTGTGGGACTCAGGGTGGAGATAATGAACAGTACATGGACACAGAATGAAAAGCCTTTCAACCCAGCAACAATAGGTCGTTCCAGCTTAGACAGAATTAATTTACATTTCTCCTCTTCTCTGACCTCCCTGTCTAGGTAGAAATGAGGCTAATAGTCACTGATTTCATTTATTGACCACATTAGTGAAGATATTTCTGTCCCACCTCAGTTTAATCACGACTCTGCTTGCAGAATTTTCCAGAATTTTCTTGTACTGTCCTTTAAAAAGCATCTTCAGTATAATTATTGGTATGTAGACACTGCTGAAGCAGTAATTATTGTTCTTGATAAATTTCTTTAGATTTAACGTATCTCCTGCCCCACATGTTTGTTGTAAAAAATTTTTTACATTTTGATGATTAAACAAAAAAAAACGTTTTTGCAGTTTTGCCCCAGAATAGCCTGTAGATGGCATCTGATTACAAGGATTATTTTGTAATTCATACCATAGAAAATGCTGAACTGTGGTTCTTTATGATCCATATTTATTGCAAATATTAAGACAAAAACATGTAAAAAGGTCTAAGACTTCAACTTATTGAAGAACGTGTTTCCGTGAAGCTCCGCTTTTCCATCTTGCAGTCTAGATAAAAGTTTCCCATTTTACACAGTCATGAAGATTAGAAAACTCTAGCAAAAAATAAATAAAATTAGGACTTGATTTTTATTGGGAGCATCATAGACATTCTCTTAACTGAAACAAAAGCTAACACATAATTATTTGCCTTGTATGTCTCTGCGTCACCCCATGACAGACTAGTAACATGACTTTTGTCAACAATAATAAAAAAAAAGCTGTTTTTTTATATAAATAAAATTACCAATGCAGATTTTAGCAGTTTCTCAGTTTTTTCATAGAAAAATTCCAGCTAGACAGTGATGTAGTGGAATTTCTTAAATTGACAGCAGTTATCAGGTTGAAAACTACATGTTTAACACAATAGATATTTATCAAAATTATGTTGTCTTTTTTCAAAAGGTAATATGACATTTGTGGCTCTAAATGAGTTTTATTTAGCAGGAATATGGTCAAAAATGTCTCTTTGGACTGTAAAAGTAACAAACCCCTGATGTAAACAAAGAAGCTCAATCATATCCTTGTATAATTCTGAATATATAGATATATTTCTATCTAATACTGGCAACATCAGCATTAGAAAAAGACATTTCTTAAATTGAAACTAGTCCTTGGAGAATTTACTACCATTTTTAAAATCCAGTTTTGTTTTAACTAAAATCTTTCTTCACATGGTCTCACTTTTTTCTCAGGTCTTCAGTTTTCACATGTCTATTAATTGATACACTACAATACACTACAATAAAACATACAACTTTACATCGATTACTCAACAAATCATTGAATGTCGTTTCGCAAAAAGGTTTAAAAGTAAAATTGACTACAGACCTTTTGGCATAGAAACCTCACATATTCTCATTTTGTGTTTCTACAATAAGCATGAAGTAAATACAACGTGCTTCCCCAGAACAACCCCCACGGTCCACTAACAGACAGCTTGTCCAATTAAAAGTGGCCATCGATTATAGATAGCTACCTGCTGGCATATGAGGGAGACAATGTTGGATGCTATGCCACTGCCAATACAGGCTACAGTTCGCCATGTTACTAACCAGAGCTGACACCAGCATATTAGATGTGGACCGGGTTAATTCACCTGCAGTTGGCCTCTGTGTTGGCTCCACAGCACAGCGGTTTACCTGCCCGGTCTAAATGCTGATCATTAAGTTGCTTCCAGCAGCCATGATTGGTGCAGAGCTGCTCGCATCATTGATTGAAGAAGAAGGCTGATATTGCAGTTATTCCAGCTCTCATCCTGTCTCCCAGCGGTCCAGCCGGAAAGGGCAAAAATCTGACATGCATTTAAGACCAAATCAGTTCGGTTCAAGTTCCAGTTCGTCCTGCTATTTGCAGATGTGGTTCTGGTTAAAAGTTTATAGTGGCTCATTATTGGCACGGATGTCATATCAACTGGAGGCCATTTTTTAAAGATTTCTTTTAAGTGTTTGTTGGGATTTTTGTGGATAGACTGACGATACAAGACACAATTGTGCCCATGTTTCATTTTGTTGGCAATTTTCTCTAATCTACACACAATTGCTGCATATAGGCTCAAAAATAAAAAATATATATATAAACACAATCCAGCTATCATGCAGCTTCTGGGTGTTTTTGGAGCTGATAATAACTGTAGACCTAATGTAAATTTGTTATCTTTCTACCTTGGACTTGGTTTAAAAGCATAGTTTGCATATTTTCAAGAAGTCTTATGACCCAGAATCTTAATTCTAGCTTACTTTAGGGTCAAGAGTCAGAAAAACTGTAGCTAAACTTTGTGCAGAATCCACACATTACACTTTATTTCTTCTAAAGTTCTCCAAATTTATACTCCATATTTATATTTAATATCTGTAAGCTGAGAGTGCATAATAAAGGTCAAATTCCTTGGTCAGTAAAGCTTAATTTGATTCTGCATCTAATCCTAGTTTTGATGTGAATTTTTGATCATTAATAGAATACCCAATCATTTCAAAGTTTCAACTGTATAATTGTTGATTTCAGGGGAAGTTAAAGGCTTTGGAGTCCTTCCTAATTATTCTGTCCATGTTGTGCAATGCACCTGTACCACAGGCAGTGAAAAAGCCCCACATCATGATGCTGTCACTACCATGCTTCACAGTTTGAATGATGATCTTAGGTGTGAAAGCCTCCTGTTGACCCATCCAAATATTTCTTTAGTGTATGTAAACGTCTGACTGTAACTGTGTTCAATCTTCAGCTGATCTCGCATTGGAAATCATTTAAATGTGTCTGTGAGCTTCAGGATGGATTTAAAAACATCTAAAACTAAAACAGCGGGGTTTTAGTTAATAGCATGAGGCTGTGAGGAAATGACAGCACCAATTTGTATGTCTGTGTGGGAATAAGACCCGTAGCTCATACTTATCCCTTGTTATTGTGTGAAAAAGCCTCTGAACCTAATTCCATTTTTCCCCCTCTTCTATTTTCCAGCAAGCTGCTTTTCCATTAACTTTGGGAAAACATGGTGGCAGGTTCATTTAAAAAGCCTGTGCCCCACCCTTCCTATATGTGTCTGGGCTCCAGAAAATAAGAAATTAAGAGCATGCAGGGCCCCATTCCATCATGAGCCCAAACAGAGACAGTATACCGCCCCCCCCCCTCCTCCCCAAATAGAGCTCCTGGAGGGCGGGACAGGGGAGCTTTACCTTAGCATATGTTAACTATTACAAGATGTCTTGATGGAACACAACCAAGTGACTGGTAATTGACACAAAATATGACAAAGTGTTTGAGTCTTTGTGTGGAAAGCGTCACGTATAATGTGACTGATTAATGAAAGATCGGCCTCGCAGTCACTGAGCTGATTCTGTGAAAAATTACTTTTGTGTTGTCACTCCGACAAGCCCGACAGCCACGACCGGAAAAGACTATTAGCCGGAATCATTATCAATAGCCATATTTTCAAACTCTATTATGGCAATCAGGCTCGAATTTATTCAATAGATTTAGTTCATTTGGTTGTAATTGATAAATAATCAAAATTTATCAATGTACTTGCGCACATTTCACTAACAATCAGGGAAAACTGCCCCATTTACCAGCTGACTTGGTCCAAATTAGAGCTAAATTGATGATCAATTAATCTTGGGAGGGGTAGTGCGCCGTGTTTAGCAGGGTGGCGGCAGAAATGTGGCAGAGAGAGGAGGGAGGGAGAAGAGGAAAGGGAGATAAAGAGAATGGATGGATGGGAGAGTGTGGAGCTTTTGAAGTGAGAGACGAGCTGAACAGGCAGAGTGAGCAAAGCACTGAAAGCAACAGGAAGCTGCGAGGGTTGTGGTCAGCAGCAGCATATTGGTTGATACTGGGGTTTATTGTGCTGGTTTTGTTGCTCCGCTTTCAAATTGCAGAGGTGACTTTTACCTGGACTCTCCTGGCTGTGAGTGAGTGAAGTATCAAGTCCGACTGAGCAAGGTCAAAGAGACTGATCCCATTTATTCTTTAATTTGCTGAGGCATTAAATTGCACAATGTGGCTTTGCTGCAGTTTCATAATTACCAGCACATGTTTCTAATTTCAAGCTACTCAGAGGCACTACTGACCCAAGTCCTCCCACTTTATCCTGAATTTCAGGGGCACAAAATGTGTGTGAGCAAGTTATTCTCAGCATATAATACCCCATAATTAATACAATTATTCCTAATCAGATCTTGTCCAGTAACATATTCCTGGTTTTGCTGTTAGATAGAAATATTTCACGCATTAATATATTGGATTGCTTTTTGATGCTGTTGTCTGTCATGTTATCAATGCACTCTTGCAGGTTGCATCGTGAATTATGGTTTCTGTCACTTTGCACAGATTCTCATTGCCTTCAGTGATGCATTAAAGCTTTCTAATGATGGGCCTGCAGTAATAGACCCACTAATGACTGGACTTAAGCAAGAGCATATTCTAACAGATGGAGCAGAGCTAGAGGGAAAGTCAAAGTGTCTTTCAGGGAGAAGAGGGTCTTCAATCTGTAAAAGCAATATAATATAATACTAAAAATATAATAACTAAGCCAAATAAATTAATCAATGAACATTTTAGATTTATATAGATTTAATAAGGTTTGCACATTAATTATTCAATTTTACTGATATGAAAATGTTCACTTTAAGACTATATTAATTACATGAATAAATCAAGTCTCCTTATGCATCTATTTGTCCAAATCTCTTCTCTATCTTTCTTCCAGTCATCCCGTTTTTACATTATCTTCGAATATTTCTTGCGTCCCTCCCTGTTTTGCCATTTCCATCATTGTCATACAAAATGAAAATGCAAAAAAAACAAAAAAAAAAGAATACAGTAAATCTGTTTTTAGAATACAGGGGAAACGTTTAACTATTTGCATAAATCTTGCATAGAAACTCCACACCTGAGGGACAATGTTTCTGTTCAAAGGTTAACATTGTGTCATGAAAACGTATAGGCCTCATGATGAGTAGGAATCAAGCTTTTACTCAAGGTTTACAGTAAAACCTCAGTAGCCAATAGGCTGTCACAACAGATTTGAAAGAAGGTTTGTTTTTGCAGCCTGGTTCAAGTCAGGCATTTTTCTAAAATAAATGGGGAAAAACTCCAATTTATTTTTCTTTTCTTTTCTTTCTTTCTTTTTTTCTTATCATGCATTTTGATTTGACTGAGGAACTTGTTTGAAGTCATGTACATAAATTAAACTGCTTGTAACATGGATGTGTGGAACATTGTACTTTGTTATATCTTCAGATTTCTTTTGTGCCTATATTAACCAGACTCAGCCTTTTATGCATTCTAGATCCAGTACGCATATATACATATATATATATATATAGTTACTATAGCTTGGAAGAAACGGTGATCATTATATTGCATCAACTTAACTACATGAGGGTTGCTTAAATCAAATTCACATCAATTAATTCTAAACAGATTGATAACAGGATAAAACCATCCCTTAAATAAGAATACTGTTTTCTAAAGGGGGTAAAAAATTCCAACTAAAAAGTTAGAGGGGCCTTTTCATGTTTTTTTAAATAAAAATAACACATTTTAACAGTAGTAAAAGTAACTGACAGTAAGGAATTTAAAGAAAAACAATTTATGATTTTCAAAAGACAGCCTGGCACACTTGTGTGTTTTGCATCTATGTTCAAGTATTGTCAAAGAGTTTCAGCCATTCCTCCGTAGCTCCTGCTTTATATTTAGGGTTTATGTCCAGTTGAGAGGTGGACCTTCTCCCTAAACCTCGAGGATTTTTCAACCTTCACAGGTGTTTAGATTCAACCACATTCTCAGCAACACTGACCAAGTACCATGTGAAAGAAACTGTACTTGCAGCATATTACCATATTACCGTTGCTAAGATGTTTCGTTTTGGTCTCATCTGACCAGATGACCACTCTCTTTCACATCTTTAGTGTGTCCTACATATTGCTTATAAGTTGCTAACAAGGATTCTTGTGGATTTAGTTAAAATTTAAATTGCCTTTTACACAGACCACATATGTGGAGTTGCTGACCAGAAGGTGTCTCGTTTTAAATATCTCCACAACTTTATAGCTGAATTATCTGCTGTGGTCCTTCAGCTTCCTGATGCTGATGCTGTTTTCTAGCCAACATCTATATTGAACTTAAATTACACGCATGCACTTTCAGTTAATAAAAACAAATCTTCTGAAAGCGGATGATTGCACAAGTTTTTAGTTTGGGGCAAATGAGTAAAGAAAATGAATTGGTTAGATGTGCGGCACATTTTTCAGATGTTTATTTGTAACGGACTTTGACAGTCGTGACATTTTCCTTCCCCTTCATAACTATTTTTTGCTTTTTTGTTCTGAAATGCAATAGAATACACTGACGTTTTACAATACTATCATAAAATGGTCAAAATAAATAAATGCAAGGTTGAGGTTGGCCTAATGGAAGTCATCTAAGAGCAGGAAGAACACCCTTTACTCTCCTTCTCATTGGATTTAATTTAATCATTATTTTCACGACACTAAACGTATTTTAAAGTGTTTTTCTTTACTTTTGAACTCAAGACGATTGAATAAAAAGGTAAAACATAAAAACCAATTAAACTACTGAACATTTTTCTGTGGGAAAAAACAACTTTTTGCAATCCGACTAACCTGATTTACATGTAACATTTTAAAGATCAAGGATCACAAGCTTTATTACACACAATTAAAACCAGAGCGTGACGTTTATAAGCCTGACTTGTGTGACTGGGGCTCCTGCGGGGCCCATGTTGGCTTGGTGACCCTGAGCTGCTGTTTCGCTCTGATTATGTACAGATCATAAAGTAATCTCTGCTTTTGAACTAAAAGAAATCGGTGATTTCTTTAAATTTGTGATTATAAATCAAAAACTCTTTCTTTTTTTTTTTGCTTGTATGAAACCAATAAACATGTCGATAGTTCCCGCCTTGCTCCAGCTGCCTTGCGGGTTTATTGGCGCACCCTAAAGATGGACCATTTGCAGCGTGGGGTCACACATCGGCACCAGGTAATGAGACATTTTAAAGCAAAACCGAGGACGCCGATATGTAAATGAGATCCATTGTGGCTTTCAGTGCTATTTTAATAACCCCCACAATCACCCCCCACTCCAAAATAAACTCCTGCCGCCACCGCACCACCTTTCTCCGTGACACCAGCCCCTTTTGTTTCATTAAGGAAATGGCTCTTCTTTGCTGATTATTTTATTTGGTGCCGTGATTACCACTCTGTGCTCCGCATCAAGAAGGGAGCGGACACCAGGCGGAGGGCGGCGGGCCTAATTGGTGCATGAGATGCACCGGGTGTTGCGGCCCAGGCTGGGTGACCGAAGAGGGAGGAAAGCCTCTTTATGGGCTTCAACTGTCTGTGTTTGGATCCAGCCGCAGTCGTTGCTCTGCTTTCTTATTCCTCTGATTGTCAAATCACCTGCACACAAAAAGAAAAGAAAAAAAAGAAGGAAAGAAAGAAAAAAAAAAAACTCGGTATGATTTGCTCCGCGTCCCGTCCCTGCAGATGGAAAATCGATTTTCCCTTTAGATTTGTATAACTGAGTGAATGCAGGTGCCTGCGAGGCGACGCGATGGGGCCCGAGCGTAAGAAACAAGCAGCTTGCCTCCTGGCCCGCATGTTGCAATTTGGTTGTGGTGGAAAGAAACTGATCCTTGCAAACTACGTTTGTTTTTTTTAGCCTGCAAAGGCCTATATGAGCAATGGATTTAACGCAGAGTGATTGCTAAAAAAAAAAAAAAAAAAGGGTAGACACGGAATTCCTGATCTCTGAAATTGCTCTACAAAATTGCATTTGTTTTGGGCTTCTTCTTTTTTTCCTTTCCTTTTGGTGCGCTTCCATTAAAAGCGTCTCCTCGCGTGTAAACAGCCGTTCTGCACTCAGATGCGCCGCATTAACCCGAGAGGATCGTTCGTGAGCGTGTTTTTACTGGGGAAGATTGATGTGGTCCAGTTAGGGAGGCTGAGTGAGACATAGACCCATTTTAGGGGGCCGGGGGGGGGAGAGGGGGGTGTTCCTCTTATAACAGCTTATATATTACAGTCTGAGGGTCGGACACGCTGATGTTCACTCTACCGGCTGTTTTTGTTTTGTTTATTTAACTGTAAGTAACGGATTAATATCAATCTAAAAATGTTGAATTTGTTCGTTATTTTATTTCGCTTTATTATATTATATTATATTATATTATATTATATTGACAATAATTATTTAAAATAAGATACTATTATATAATTGTGTGATAATACAAATGACGTTTCAAAAAATAAACAAAGTGAACTCTGATTTTGCCAAATTGACTTATAAAATTGAAAAGAAAATGATTAATTGATCTGGATACATCCGCATCAATTAATGTCTATTTCCTTACTACAGCTGAGTCGTTGCCGTGGATTTTTACATATCCGCTCCCACATCAGTTCTCCTCATCCTGCACATCGAGCGTCGTCCAAAGCATACTGACCATGTCCCCCTGCCTCAGGCCCTCCACAGCCTGAGGAGTCCCGCTCTCCTCTCTCTTTCCACCTGGTCTGCTACGTGTGGGTCAAATGAAATCGAGCCTGTTCTGCTGCTGCTGCTGCTGCTGCTGCTGCTGCTGCTGCTGCTGATTGCTTCTCCTGAACCTCCCGGAGCTCATCAGCCGCTCCTCCATCTCACTGGACCCATGCGCCAACCCATTTCCTTAAGTTTTCACGCTGTTCCACGCATATGGGCTTATACTTCCCTGCGCCCTGAGGAGCAAAAAAAAAAAAAAAAAAAAAAAAAAAAGATGAGCTGCCTGCATGTGGATCCTCGCTCGGACGCCTCCTTTGTTCGGCTGCAAAAAAAGAAGCCCTATTTAGTCCCAGGCGGTGGTCTATTCACCAGTCTCCCCCCCCCTGACATCTGCCAGAAGCCGCTTCTAAAACAAACCACCAGCGCAGAGTCTGAAGCAGCGAGACCGGCGCGCAGATCGATGACTGTCCTGTTAATTGTATAATAGACCTACTCATGGACTCCTGCTAAAGGGGGTCGGCCGTTTAGGCTCCTAGCACGTCTGATTTTGTTTGAAGCAAACAGGCCTAAATACCTTTAATTGAACCCGAGTTGATAAAAAGTCGATGGGAGTTAAAGCGGCCGATCACTAACGGAGCTTAAATCCATCTGTTCTCGTTTATTTATTTATTTCCTCGATTTGTCTCCACAAATCACCTGCCACGGGGGGAAATGGGAGCTATATTTGTTTTGTTTGTGGTCCAAGGACGAGGGAGGGAAGTTGGACTCCGATGGGTAATGGCGGGGTGGAGGGGGGCGGGGGGGGGTGTTAAAAACTTAATTTTTGTCTTAGCAATGTATTTATTTAGTTAGTTATTTTGGTTATTAAAAAAAATAGAAGAAGAAGAAAGTTTGCCAAGCAGTGGTCAAAAATATTTGCCACCGGCTGAGCTTAAATTTAATTTCTGGGTTTTTTTTGTTTGTTTTTCTTTTTTGTATATATGTATGTATATACTTATAAAAGCAACCCCAGTTTCTAAATAATCAATGGCCCAGCATTTTTAATCCGAAATGTTCCTATCTGTGATTATCGAACGAGATTCTATTTCGTCTTCCAAACTGGTCAAGCCTCACTTTGCTCCAGGAGAATAAAAGCCAGTTCTTCCATCTGTGCATCTCCAGCATTTTTGCACCGGTTTCCATATGAGATTAAACACATTAAGATGTTAAATATTGAATAATTTCTGCAGGAAAAGCTAATAAATCAGAGGATGAAACGGCAGAAGATTGAATTGTACTAATTCTATGGTGTGTGTCTGCATTCTAGCGACCGTGCAGGTGTGTTTAAAAAAAAACTAGTAGAAAAAAAAGGAGGAGGAGGAGGAGGAGGAGGAGGAGGGGAATCACATCGGTGACATTTTCAAGCTCCCGCTCTGATTGGCTCCTATACGAGGAAGCTCACGGCTTCTTTCAACTAATAAGCGCCTCCCCGTCGCTCTAAAGGACATTATAATGCAAGGGACCTCCTTTTTTAACCACAAACTGAATTTTCGTTCATTTAGACGATATACTTTTTTAAATTGCCCCAAAGTTACGGGATTTTTTTCGGAGCGCCTTTCGCCCTGGAGCGATACGCGATGCTCTCTCACGCCGACCTCCTGGATGCTCGGCTCGGTGAGTTATCATCACTAAACTCCGGCCCAAAACTCCAGTGTAAGATTTCTACTTCTTATTTGATGTTGTTACGTTAGATAGTGAAGTTCATTTTGTATCAATAATTAAATTTTTTGTGATTTATTAGCTGATTCTAAAAAGTTACGAAATGTCAGTTTTTGTTGTATTTATTCATTCGTTTTTTAAATGTATCTTCAATTCACACAGTGCATGCATTTTCTTGTCATTCTACTTGACATACTAAGAAGTAAGATATTTTTCATTGACTGAAAATCCTCCTCCTCATCATCCTCTCAGGGATGAAGGATGCTGCGGAGCTCCTCGGCCATAGAGAAGCTCTCAAGTGCCGACTGGGCGGTGGGGTTCCCGACCAGGGGCATCCGGGAGACATGGCCCCTGGTTCGGACTCCGTAGAGGGAACCACTCTCTTGCCGGGGGAAGATATCACCACCGTGGGGTCCAACTCTGCTGGCATGCCGGTAAACGGGAAACAGGAGCAGGAGAAGCAGCAACAGCAGCAGCAGCAGCAGCCGCAGCAGAGCTCGGGTCAGTCCGCCAGCCAACAGAAACAGAAGCGGCACAGGACGCGCTTCACCCCGGCGCAACTCAACGAGCTGGAGCGCAGTTTCGCCAAGACCCATTACCCCGATATCTTTATGAGGGAGGAGCTGGCGCTAAGGATCGGCCTCACCGAGTCCAGAGTTCAGGTAAGCGGTCAACTTAGACCTGCTGCTCTCAGACACTGACGCCGGATGGGCTTGAGCTTCATGGAGATTGTTCGAAATTCAATTTTAATCACACCTGGGAGGCTTGTCGGATACATTTTATTAGGTTATTTTTAAAATAAATATTTGACGAAATTATTTGGAATCGTAATGTATATATATATTTTTAAAATATTAGAAGTATTAAACTAAATGCGCGCCTTGGTGCTTCTTACGTTTGCTAAAACATATGAAGCCTGGAAATAAAGGTGTGTTCATATGAATAGAGTAATAATTTCTATTTCAGTTTTGTGGGCCATAAGATATCCGACATTAATAGGAACCATCGTTTCATTTTAGCGAAAGTCAAAAGAAATAATTTCTAAAAACAAAAATTAAAAATACCAACGTGTGGTTGCACTTTAATAAAAAAAATTGACAGGCGTCAATTGTAAAGCGCACCTAAATTTTCCAATGCTCTGTCCAAGGTGCTGAAGTTCTCTTCATCTACAGATAAGTCCGCCCTTTACTGCAGCCAGACTCGTTCATTTTATTTTTACAGTCCTGAAGCAGGATGCTGTGACATTTGTAAAATACCCTTAAGTAATCAAGCAAGTTATTCTATTAATAAAATTAAAAATATTTTTTGTTTTCCTGGTTTCATCCTTAACGAACCACAATTTTATCAAACAATTGACATCTTTATTTCGTAATTATACTTTAGGGATTTTCGGTTTGCATTTTTATTGGGTTTAATTAATTTAATTCTTTTAGCCAAAATATCCCCATCAAATAAATAAATAAATAATATTTAAGATGGAGAGCGGTTTAAATTCAATAACGCATACAATACTTATTTTAAAGCTGACATCCTAGAACATAAACCAGGCAACAAGAAAGCAAACCCATTACCAGCTAATTTCAGTTTTATTTATAACACTGAATGGATTATTAACCACTGATGTGAAATCCATGTAAATTATTCCTCTGAAAGCAATAAAAGCAGAATAATCATTAGTCACCTTTACAATCAATTCTTTATTCCACGCTGCGCAGATTGTCTTTGCATCTCGGCTTTTGTTGGTAAACCTTTAGTGCTGACCGTGCAGGTGCAGAGACCCTAAGTGGGCGTGTTGCTCCCCACCTGCATGCCTTTGCACAGCCTCTCCTTTAAAATGCTCCATCAGCGACGTCTTAATAGGGACTCTCCAGAATATATTGTACTTTTTTTTTTAATGGAATGAGAAATTGCATTTTCTTTCCCCCCTCGAGTGTAATGGGTTTGGGCGACGTTTCACGGCTGGCTGAGCGGAATGAGAGCGAGATTTCACTTTTTAATACGGTGGCATCGACTCGCGGCCCTGCGCGCGCATTAATCACACACGAAGATGATGAAATCTTTAAAAAGCTGAGCGCGTGCTGCGCGTTCATTTCTCTCTGAAAAGCTTTGCGGGTTCGTGGAAGATGGGCATATTTTCTGTTTCGTTTGTTATTTTTTTTAGTTGATTTTGTGAAGTTAAGACAGCGTTAAGTCGTGTGTGTTTAAAGTGTAACTTTTAAAAACGTTTGAAAAAAAATAAAATACAAAACAAACAAAAAAATCTCTTTCTGAAAAATTATTGCCCTTAGAAATTAAATTAAATGTATGGAATTTTGCTTTGAGATTCTGGATAATCCGCACAAATTAGCCACAACAGTACAAATTTAATTTAATTATTGACATTGTAATACAGTCTTTACATGCAGATTAAGTGCCTTTCAAGTAATAATTTTCAGCTAATGCAGATAGATAGATAGATAGATAGATAGATAGATAGATAGATAGATAGATAGATAGATAGATAGATAGATAGATAGAT